>PVLC010003485.1:0-27609 GCA_004027655.1 Graphiurus murinus
AAGAGTTCCCACTAAAGACAGGAACAAGACAAGGATGTCCATTATCACCTCTTCTGTTTAATATAGTACTCGAGACTCTAGCCAGAGCAATAAGGCAAGAGAAGGAAATCAAAGGGGTAAAAATAGGGAAAGAAGAACTAAAACTATCACTTTTTGCAGATGACATGATACTATACTTAGAAGACCCAACAAACTCAACAAAAAAACTCATAGAACTGATCAACAAATTTAGTAAGGTGTCTGGATACAAAATCAATCTTAAAAAATCAGAAGCCTTTCTATATACCAACTATAAATCCACTGAAAAAGAAATCCAGAAAGCAATTCCACTCACAATAGCACCCCAAAAAATAAAATACTTAGGGATAAACCTAACCAAGGAGATTAAAGACCTCTATAAGGAAAATTACAGAAAGCTGAAGAAGGAAATCGATGAAGACCTTAGTAGATGGAAGGATCTACCATGCTCTTGGATAGGCAGAATAAATATCATCAAAATGCAATGATCATTTTTACAAGTCGAGTCAGCACTGATTCTTTCACCAGTGCTATTTACCAAGGATCCAAAGAAAAAAAACAATGGGAGAAACAAGACTAATGGAAGGCACTTCCAGAAATCTAAGATCTTTGTAGTAACATACAGACCCTGGTGTATCTATTATCTATTACCACATTAATACCAAGTAAGAAGCATCCATGAAACCTTTGTGGCGTGTAACAAAGAGCATTAATCAGTCTAGTGCCTGGATAGTTAGCTTTGCTGAAGTTGCTGCATGAGCTTTGATCTGGCTATGGGTGGAGCAAGGCTGGCCTTGGCTAGACCAGGCAGGCTGACTTTGCTCTGCCCCATACATTCACACACTCCTGTTATAGAACTATAAGTAAAAAAAGCCAAAGCATGAGGCAGGATGCCTCCTGAAAGAAATTATTCACCTCTACATCATGTCTTCTCCAATGTTGCACCAAGCGACAGGCTCACATTGCTCATACTATCTTCACAGCTCTGCCTAACAGAGTGAGGCAAAGATGTGAGGTCTTAGAAAACTGGGCCTCTGGGGCTAGTGTGGCCAATCTTACAGTCAGGTGGACACAGTACCTTTCCTACCAAAATGCTTCAGTGAAGCAATAACTAGGAGACTGTTCCAGCAGCAGAGGATGGTACTAAATGTGGCTCCCTATCCTCCTTAGAACTTTCACTACACTGAAATTGTGTCTCCTGGTGGCATCCAAATGTAATCTTTACTTTGTTATAAGGAGACAGAAAAGTACTAATTTTATTCAATATTACTCAAAAAATGTCAATTTAGTACAGTATTACTGTACAAATGTTATATATAATCAAAGAGTTACCAAGCAGGAGTTGTCAGTTCAAAAGCTTGGTGTAAGCTAGGCCTGGTGGTTCATTCCTACAATTACAGCTACCCAGGAATCTGAGGCTGGAGCCCAGCCTGGACAACATAGTGATACTCCAATTCAAAAGAAAAAAATCTAAGAAAACAAAAGAGAAAGATGGATGTAGATCAGGAGTGTGGAATTTTGTTCCTTTCTTTATTCTATTTCCTTGGTATAGACATGAGGGCTCTCTGTCAAAAAGTGAGAGTTACTCTGCCATATTTCACTTGAGTGTAATTGTCATAATCTATTAGTCAAGTCTCCCACCATGAAAAAGACAAGCAGTACATGGGATGCTGAGGATTTTAGGCCCTGGAAGGAGAGGATGGGATGCCAAAGGTCTCCCATGTTCAAAACTACACCACACCTCGCAGGGGCCATTCAACAGGTCAAAGGACATGAGAGTCATCACAAGGATTTGTAAATGCTAAGGTTCTGTGCCAACATGAGTTAATGTTTGGCACTTCTAACCATTTTTAGTACTACCTAGTCTGTGTTGAAAGGTAATTTCAAATCTCAGTGTACCAAAATCTGTTCTTCTTTTTCCAGGCACCTGCCACCTATGATGCTCTGGTACAGATAGAGTATCTAGACATGGTGGTGAATGAAACTCTCAGGTTATACCCAATTATCAACAGACTTGAGAGGGTCTATAAGAAAGATGTTGAAGTCAATAGGATGTTCATTCCTAAAGGTACTGTAATGATGATGCCAATCTATGTTCTTCACCACGACCCAAAATACTGGCCCAAGCCGGAGGAGTTCCCCCCAAAAGGTACAAGATCCCAGGGAAAGGGAACTTACCCAGAATCAGGAGGGTATAAGAACATTGTGATGTCTCCTACTGGAGATAATATATATGTGATTGTACATTATTTGCATCTTTGTCCTTTTGCTTTTAGAAGTTTTTAACTTAATAATTGCTGTAGAAACTACACAATCTATAGATCAAATAAAAGAAACATATGCCTATTCACAGCCCCAATACCTTAAGATAAACACCTTTAATAAGATGTTGTCATGTTGGGTGTATTGCTCAGTAATGGAGTGTTTGCTTCACATGCTCCAGGTCCTGGTTCCTATCCTCAGCACCACAAAAAAAAAAAAAGTGATGTATTTAATATATATGTGCATATGTACATTTTTTTTCGGTACTGGGGATTGAACTCAGGGGCATTCTACCTTCGAGCTATACCCCCAGCCCTATTTTTTATTCTTTATTTTGAAACCGAGTCTCACTAAGTTGCGGAGTGCCTCACTAGGTAGCTGAGGCTGGCTGCGAACCTGGATCCTCAGGTCTCAGCCTCCCGAATGCTGGGATTACAAGCGTCCACCACCATGCCCAGCCTCATATGTACATTTTATAAGCTATCATGGTATCACATTTTATTTGAGTTTTAATCTGCGAAATGTACTGCTCACAGTAAACTATAAACTACCCACTGTTTCACTATAAACACACCCACATTTACATGTATGTATGCATATATATATAATATATATCGATATACAAAAATAATATATGTGTACACATATATTATTTGGTGATTGTATGTGTCTGCCTTAATGTACTTACCCACTTTTTTTCTTTCAGGTATAAAAGATTTTTAGTTCTTTCAAGTGTGTATGTGTATGTGTGTGTGTGTGTATGTGTTTGTGTATGTGTCTGTGTGTGTGTATGTGTATGTGTATGTGTTTGTGTTTGTGTGTGTGTGTGGATGTGTGCGTGCGTCCCTTTAGCTATCTGAATTCACCACAAGCTTTGGAAATATTTCCATCTTTCATTTGATGAAACATTAGCTTATGGTTTCTCCAGGAGAAAGGAGTGATTGTAAGAGTTCAGGCTGAGGGTCCAAATAGTCCTCCTCCTAGCAGTCCAGGCAGCCTCATTGAGGACAGGGGTGCGCACAGGTCCTTCAGGTCCCATCTCTGGCTGCCATCCTGGGCCAGCTCCCTCACAGTCTCCACAGTTGATGTCATTTCCAAAGCCAAGTTATCTGCTCTCTAGATGAGTGCGACATTCCTCTTTTGAGGTGTCTCAAGCTCTTTGGAGATTGGGGCCAAGTCAGGCATTGGACACAGTTTGTACCCTGATAATATTTGATGTTTTCCAATTATTATAATGGTAAGAAAAATAAAGAATGAAGTTTTTAGGGGAAGAGGTCTGTGTTCTAGACTTATATTTGTCCCTAACTATGTACTTCCTGATGGCAGGGACCTTGTCTTGTTGACTGCAGTGTCCCAGTGCCAACACTGAATCTATACGTAGTACTTGTAGAAGTGAATCTGATTACTCTGTCTTCTGGCCAGAGGCCTTCTGTGTTTCTTCCAAGCTCAGCACTTACATGTCCTGTAACTTCACAAACATAAACTCAGAGACTACTCACTGTTCTCTTTGATTCTTTTAGACATCAAACAGTTGAATACTTACCATGTGTCAAGAATTGGACCAAGCAGTGGGAAGCCCACATGTTAAAAAATATCCATTATTAGCCGGGCGTGGTGGCGCACGCTTGTAATCCCAGCATTCGGGAGGCTGAGACCGGAGGATCCGGGTTCGCGGCCAGCCTCAGCTACCTAGTGAGGCACTCCGCAACTTGGTGAGACTCGGTTTCAAAATAAAGAATAAAAAATATCCATTATTGAGAGTGTCTGACACATACTCAAGTATACTCTATGTATAGAGCCTATAATTTTTTCTTGGTCTCTTTTAAAATACACTTTTATTTTTATTTATTATTTTAATATAGTTTTTGGTTAATTGTGACCATACATCATATTGAGGTTTAGTGTTGTAGAAACATATATGTACATAGCACCTAACACACTCCTCTCTGGATCCTGCCCTACTCCCTCCCCCACCCTACTCTTAATATTTAATTAGCATTGATATACTTTTATTGGTTGCTTATAACCATACATCATATTGAGGTTTAGTGTGATAGAAATATATGTGTGTAGAACCTGGAATATGGAATTATTTTAATGTATATTCATGTGCTCATTACCTGCCCCATTCACCACCCACCCACCTCTGCTCCCCATCCACACACCACCACACCATGCCCAGATTCCTATGCATTTTTGTAGCATATCACTTATAAACATTAAATACTGTTCTCCAAAATACAAGAATTGCTTTTAAAAGCATGTAATCATGTAATTTAGATACTTTCATCACTTTTCCTAAATCAACATTTCATTAATTTGGAAAATGAATTATCAAATTAAAATAAAAACTGGTTCTACACTTCCAGTAATTTATGGCCTAGTGAAGGATCTATAAGGAATTCAGTGATTATGAGGATTCAATAAAGCACCATATGGCCTTTGAAATTATTGGACTTTCACCATTTCTTAAATGGTGGAAAAAGGGAAAGAGAGTTTGAGAAAGAAGGATGAAAAGAAAGAGCTAAAGAAGGAGTAGAGGAGGAGGAAGAGTTAGATGATAATGACAATAACAGCAGTGAACAAGAAGAGGAAAAAGAGGAAAGAAGAGAAGGGGGGAAGTGAATTTCACTTATGACAGATTTTCTCTTTTTCTTTCCTTAGTGATCATTTTACCAACTTAAGTGTGAGATGAGGCAGGAGCTTCTTAACAAAGACTGGAAGCTCTGACAGGTTAGAGATAGTGGGAAGAATCTTCAGAATACAATTCTCAGAGCCAAATAACTGGATAATTATCTCTCAAAAATGTTTGTGTGGTGGGGCATGCCTGTAATCCCAGTACTTGGGAGGCGGAAACCAGAGGATCACAGCTTCCAGGCCAGCCTCAGGAACTTAGGGAGACTGTTCCAAAATAAAAGATCAAATGGGGCTGGGATTGTGGCTCAAAGGTAGAATGCCCTGGATTCTATGCAGGGTTTTACCACACATAAAAAAAAAAAAAAGTATCCTGGATACTCCCGATTGAGGGTTATGAGAACCACAAGCATGCTGCTCTTTTATGCTTCGTTAACTTGTTTTGCTCCACTATTATGGAACTAGGTTCAATAAGAAGAACAAGGACAGCATCAATCCTTACATATACAATGCCCTTTGGAATTGGAACCAGGAACTGCATTGGCATGAGGTTTGCTCTCCTGAACATAAAACTTAGTCTCATCAGAGTACTGCAGAACTTCTCCTTCCAAATTGCAAAGAGGCACAGGTGAGACAGTGAGTCTTCTACATAATTAAGATTTATTGGACGTTCTATTTTAACTGTAGGATCTATCAACCAAAAACGACCTATTCATTTATCTTTTAATATCCTTTTGTATGCCAAAGGGATCTACTTGGAGGCAACTAACAACATCATGTAGAGTTGATGCAGATTAACTTACATACAAGATGATTGTGGCCTGCTTGTAATCAGATGAATTTTAAACCAGTTTAAAGTCTTCTGGCCACCTAGAAATAGAATGTTTTGTGCAAAATCATGAAATACTATGATCATGTCGTTGTGATGTTGGAGTGGTACTTTTCTCACCCTGGTTGTACACTGGGAGGACTGAGGAACTTTAAAAAAAGCCTATGGCACCCAAAATAATTAACCTGTGGCTTTAGAAGCTACCTCTTAGTTCCCATATGCATCCAAGCATGAGAATCACTATTTCAAGCAGTACTGCTGAATATATGAAGAACTCCCACTGGTCAGGGCCATCCTGATTATTTGACTTCAATTTCAGCAGCTCTGTTCCAAACACACTGGGTGCCTTGTATATTCTCCAAATTAGTTCATGAAACTTCTTCCCTGTCTCTTCCTCATTCTGTTCTCATCCTTCAAGAGCTAATTCAATCTCCAAAACCCCACTAGGGGCCTTCCTTGTCTCGTTCAGGGTCCATTTACTCCTCTTTTCTGTTGTTGGTTACTATGGGAAGAGGGGGCTGTAATCAATACCTGTTTCAACACTTTGTCATTTAAATATCCACTTTGCCTGTTTTCTCAATATTAGAGAATGTACCACCTTCTTTCTATTTTATCTCAATTGATTCCTTCCATAAATACACAATGATGCCTTGCAGGGGAGTGTGTGCATTGATAGACTTCAGTAGATGCTTATGAAGTGATTTGCAATCATCTTCGTGTTCTTTGATACTCATTTTAATTAAAAAATGTGTGGAAATATCATATATATGTGCATATGGAGGTGTGGGGGATGATTAATTTTCTGTCACCCGTGAAAATAAAGGTATGCCATTTGAAAATTTAAAATAATAATGTTGTATCATTAGATAAACTTAAAGATGTCTCCCTGAAGGACTTAGACAACAATGGTCATTGATTCATATAAAGAAATGGGTGATATGGTTATTTCCAAGGCTTGTACAACTCTTTCCCATCAGTAGGATTTCTTCATTGATGAAGAAGAGCAGGAGGTAGTTTGATATCTTCTTGTTTATTGCATTATAGCAGATATTTAACTATCTTGTGTATAAATAAGGGAAAAATTATAAGAGACAGCAGGCCTCTGACACACTTAGGATGGGTTAGACACTCCTGGCAAAGATCCCTTCACTTCCTGAGACTTCATTTTATTTAGCATGATATTCTCTAATTCCATCCATTTTATTGGGTCATTTTTTCTTAGTTTTTTTTTAAGTTCTTTATATATTCTAGATATTAGTCCTTTACCAGAGGAGCAACTGGCAAAGACTTTCTCCCATTCTGTAGGCTCTCTCTTCAGACTCTTGATAGTTTCCTTTGCTTCATAGAAACTTTTTAATTTAATGTCATTTCATTTACTGATTCTAGGGTTTTTTTCCCTGAATTTTAGGAATATATTCAATTGTGAATATACTCTAAAATTCAAGGACTGGTCATAAATTTAAATGTATCATTCCTACTCATGGTCACCTTGGTAGTTTTAACAAACACAAAATTAACTTCATATAGCCTTTCAAAACAAGTGTCTCATATCCCTAAATATCTGATATATACATATACACACACTTTTATTGGTGCACTGTAGTCTCACATTATAATTGTAGCTCAGAGTGATAGGGACACACATGTACACATAACTTGGTGAGCATCCCCCTACTCTCTCTCTAATCCCTCCACTTCCCCATACATGATATTGAGATTGGCATTGGTCATTTCACATAAATACATAACATCAATGGAAGTGATGCTTCATTCATTATCCCTGGTCCCTAGATGTCACCCTCCTCTAGACACCCTTCATTGATCCATTGGAGTTTCTCATCCATTATCTAAAATCATTCTTGCATCGTAATTACTCCCTAGCTTCACATATGAGATAAGACTTATGACACTTCACTCCCTTTTTACTTTGAATTTAAATCAATGAAGAACATAAGCTGCCACGATATTGTTTCAGACTTGGTATAGAATAGGTACCCAGTAAATATTTTACTGCATGAAGAGATGGGTGAATGCTTTCATTATCCACACAGCTTAGAGGATAAGTAGAAGGAATTCCATATACATGATGCTAAAAGTAGTTTGCATGTGTTTGTAAAATGTTACTGTCCTTTTCTAAAGTCCTTTTCTTTTTTTTTTTTTTTTTTTTTGCCTCTGGATTCAATTCCTGGTACCCCACACACATATGAATAGAAAAGTATATTGAGCTATTGTTTATGCCATACATGATATTAGATGCTTTTACTTTTCTAAAGTCCTTTTCTAATGTCCTTTTGTAAAGTATTAATGTTTCTTTTCTAATTTGCTGGTATTTCATTGCATCTTAGTGTGCTTATTTATCTGTTGCAGGCCCCCCTGACATTAGGCAAGAAATTATTTCTTCAGCCAGAAAAACCCATTGTTCTAAAGGTGGTGTCAAGATATGGGAGCATAAGTAGAGCTTGATCTTCTCTAAGGACCTCTGCATTGTTTGTCTCAGAGTTTGTGACCCAGAACATCAGAGACTTTAATTTACTTTAAAAATCCTAGATAAATATGAACTTAATCCACAGCCCTCAGTGAATGATTAGGAATTCTGTTAATTCATTAAACATGCTCAATGTTCTTACAGAGTATGATCTGTTGTGTAATGTAAAGAAAAATCAGTAACACATAATTAGACTCATCTTCTCTGGTTCTCATGTGCAGTAGGTGTGCTCATTGTATATCACCCCATACTTAGTACCATCAACTCTTTTGGGGCTCTGATTGAATATTTACCAGAAATTTGGTCAATAATTTTTAACAAAAATGGGAATTGTTGTGGTGACTCTCATAGTGAAATTTATATCAAATGATTTCTTTGAAATAAGTATTATTTGAGAATATAAATAAATATCTCCTTCCAAAAAAATATGTGTGCCTTTATGCTCTTTGAAGAAACTAGTTTTGATCTTCATAGTCACTGAGTGTGAGGCCTCTCTCTGATTCCTTTTTGAATATTAAGTTGAGTGGGATTTAATCCTCTCTCTAATGGTTTGGATTTGGAATGTTCCCCTATCCTTCATGGAAACAAGGTAGAAGTATTGAAAGCAGGTCTAGGTTGGTAAGGAGTGGGTCCCTGGGGGTGTTGGGGATCATATATTGGTTCCTCTCCCCACTCCTCTCCTCACCCTCTCTGGCTTCCAAACTCCATGATGTGAGAGTGAAGCCTCAGCACCTTAGCAAGACTTTCAGTAACTGTTTCAAAATAATAAATAAAATGAGAATTTTACAAGCCAAGTAAGCTTTGATTCTTTGAGCAGCACTATTTATAAAGCATCTAAGGAGACAAAGGGAGAAACATAGGGAATAGATGTTACTGGCAGAAATATAAGATCTTGTAATACATCCTGCATCCATTATATATTCCTATAATAATATCAAGAAAAAACATCTAGGATACAAAGATGGTGAAGTAGAAAAGGGCTGTGCTATCCAGCCTCAGGACTGAACCAGCAGGAATACTATAAGGTGGGTGACAGAGGGGATTCACTGAAATTCAATACTAGGCAGCCAGAGACTCAGAGGGATCCAGAAGTTCTGTTGTTTCAAACTGGGACAAGAAATAGTCCTGAGCCAAGCAGGTGGTACGAGCAGCACCAGGTCACCACAGATGGAGAAGTAACACAAAAGGAAAGAGAGACCCAGAAGAAAAAATTTCCATGGGAACACAAGTAGATGAGAAAGGCAGTCTGCATTTAGCTCCTTCAGAGGCCACACAGCAAGCTGATTTTGAAAAGAGCTTCCTGTTTCTCAGCTTCTAAGGCGAGAAGTGAGACAGGACGCCATCTAGAGGTGCTCACGCTAGAGTGTCCCACTGTGGGAATCCAGAAGATCATAGCATATATTGCTACACAGTCCTAGGGTTCACTTGACAGAACAAGGTTGAAACAGGCACAGAATCTCCAAGGAGATTCACGTCAGAGATACAGAGGAGGGTGCAACTCACTATCCCTTTGAGTTAGTGGCTCCCATGACCATGCTCAACGGGCACGTGTAATTATATTCAGAGACTGACTTTTGGAAGGCCTTATTAATTGTCAGTGAAGTGTGCCAGACCTGCCATGGCCCCTCCACTCAGGGCAACTGGTTACCCTCCCATGCTAGTAGAATTCTTGGGAGGCCACTGAGATAATAGCACTGAAATAATTCCAAAAATTAATAAATGGGATGATAGCCTTAATCCCCTCCTTTCCCTTTCCCACCTTGCCCCTCAGCTACTTAGTGAGGCCCTCCACAACTTAGTGTGACCCTGTTTCAAAATAAAGAATAAAAAATAGGGCTGGGGGTATATCTCGGAGGTAGAATGTCCCTGGGTTCAATCCCCAGTACCGCAAAAAAAAAAGAAAGAAAGTAAGAAAAACAAATTACCCAGTCAATAAATAGGCAAACAAACTAAGCAAACATCTCTGAAAAGAATTACAAATGGCAAACAAGTACATGAAAAAAAATGTTCAACATCTTTAAATGTTAATTTAACATCATTAAATCAAATCTTAATTTACAAAATCTCTTATTTCCTCTCCAGGCACCCACCACCTATGACACCCTGATAGAGATGGAATATCTAGACATGGTGGTGAATGAAAGTCTTAGGTTATATCCGATTGCTGCATGACTTTAGAGTCTATAAGAAAGATTTTGAAGTCAATGGAGTGTTCATTCCCAAAGGGACAATGGTGATGATGCCAACCTATGTTCTTCATCGAAACCCTAAATCCTAGCCAGAGCCTAAGGAGTCCCACCCTGAAAGGTACAGGGCCCCGGAGAGAGGAGACGCAACCTTAACCAGGCTGGTCCCACCATACCCTGACATCTCCTGGTGAAGATGAGACATGTGATTGTGCAGTCATTTCCATTTACGCCTTTTAATTTTTAGCATTTTTGTAATATCACAAACATGACAATTTCTTGCAAAATTATACAAATTATCAACCAGAAAAAAAAGATGTTCAATCTGTCCACACTTCCAAAACCTTAAAATAAGTATATGAGTTAACAATGTGATGTGTGTTTTTAACTAGAGTTGTATCATATTTTATTTGTGAATTGCTGTTTATTCATATGGAAAAGTTTCTATTTGAAGAGGTTGGTGAATCAAGACTCTATCAAATGAGCTTTGGCCTGGTGAGTCAAGACTCTATCAAATGAACTTTTGCCTGAGCTGGGTTTTAAACTGTGATTCAGAGTCTCTTTAGGGAGCCAGGCGTGGTGGTGTACACTTGTATTCCCAGTACTTGGGAAGCTGAGACAGGAGGATCACAGATTCAAGGTTAGCCTCAGCAACTTGTCAAGACCCTCAGCAACTTAGTGAGACCCTGGTTCAAAATAAAAAATAAAATAGGGCTTGGGGGGGGGGGGTGTACCTCACAGGTAGAAAGCCTCTGGGTTCAGCTTCAACTACCAAAAACATAAAAATAAGAAAATTTTGAAAAATAGTCAAAGGGAGAGGCATGGTTGGTAAAGTAAACTGCAAGAGTAAACAGAAATAGTTTTTTTAGTTTTTTCAGAATGAGGGTAATCTTGTAGACAAGAATGGGTTAGAGAAGATTTAATGCCAATGGTTCACTTGAATTTCTGATAAGAAACAATGACCAATAACTGTTGGACCTCATGATAATTCTAATCAAGTCTTTTTACTGACTTTCCATAAAATGTGAACTCAGAGATCTAAGTAGGAGTGTAGAGGGAGCCTGACTTCCGTGACTGTGGGTGGAGCACCAGTGGCTTCTCTGCTTGCTGTACATCCAGCTCCGCCTCCTTCTCCAGCACATAAACACTCCAGGCTGGCCTCACTGAATCAGCTGAGCACGGAAGTGAAGCACGGCAGGCATTGCACTGCAAAGGGCAGCACACAACGCTGAAAGGAAAGCTCACAGGAGAGAACTGAAGAAGAAAATCGATGATGGACCTGGTCCCAAACTTTTCCATGGAAACCTGGGTCCTACTGGCCACCAGCCTGTTGCTCCTCTATCTGTGAGTCTAGGGTCCTTTGTTCTGTAACCTAGGACTTGGGATGCGTATCAAGCCACTCTTTCCTTTTTTTGCTTGAAAAAATCAAAAGAGAAAATGGACTGGCACTTGCTAAAGAGTTGGTTACTACAAATACCTAATGGGGGATCGCTGATTTTACTCAGATCCCTTGAAGGAGAAAGTAAATGTTTCTCTTGCAGCAAACTCCCAATTTCTGTGAGTAGGAGGGTTTAGTGATGTCATTTGTTTCTAAACATGATTTTCTGAATGAGTCTCAGTTTTATACAGATTGATCAACCAGAGTTCAGCAGAGGCATATTATAAGCAACTGGTCATCATGTGCAGCAGGATGCACCCTTTGCAAGCTCTCAGGATCCTGAGGGCCACAGGAGTGTCCATTGCTTTTTGCAACATTATCTTTGGTTCTGTGTTTTGTGTTTGCTGCTAGATATGTACACAAGGCTTGCCTCCTGTGGAACAAGTAGTTCCTGATCCTTCATCGTCAGATCCCACCACCATTCGCATACTGCAGCAGGTGTACTCCAAGATGTTATATATGCTCAGATTCCAATCTTCCCTTTATTTTGTTCCCCTTCCTTGGAATAATTCCCCTCCCCCTTAAAACTCAATTACTCCACCCTAGGAAGTGCAGAACTATTTACCTTTAAAGGATGAATATTTTTTATCAGTCATGACTTGGGAGAAATTTTGAACTTTTATTCTATTCCTTCACCTTTCTTTCCTGTCTCTGAGAGGTTTGCATCAGTATAAAGATTCATTTCTCCCCTGATTTGAAATCTACTGGCAGATTTAAAAGGCAAAAGCCTCCAACCCAAATTAGATTTTAGGTATCTGTTTTCTTTAAATTCAGTAGAGAATCAAAACCATCTAACAAGATTCCTTTCAATCATGGGATTCAATACTGGAATTTCTTTGAGGTAAGTCCAGCATGTTCCCTATGAAGGTCAAAACAGGGGTATCAGAATTGCTATTTAGTTGAAAAGCATAAGGTCCTACACCTGGCTGAACACAGCAGAGAATATCATAGTTTAACAGTTTAGGAATTAAACTTGATGGGATCTCCACAAGAATCTCATGCAGTCTACAGATAGTCTTAAAGTTCATATTGGGCTTAATTAATAGAAGGGGAACATCTAGAAAAATTAAGTGAGCAGTTGAGTTCTCTGTGCTACAGGAATCAAGCTAGAGTTCTTGTCCAATTTTGGTTGTCACTCAGCTAGAGAAAATAGAGAGGACTAAGATGGTAGAGTAACAAGAACTTTCCAAAATGTGGACTAGGTCCATGTTTACATTGCTTCTAATATACTAAGTACTTGGATGGAACATGATAACCCTGCTCAAATAGGGAATGTCTTCACTAGAAGTGATCCTTTTTCTTTGCATGGCATCATTATATTAAAACAATGCCTATTCTGTTGCTGCTGTCTATGAAAAATAGAAACTTTGCCTCCCCATTTTTATTTTGTTCTATTTTCTTTACATTTTCCAGTTTGTATTTATTTGCTCTATCAATTTAGATTTGTTTTATGATGAATTATTTTATTATATTATGTATTTTCAATAATTATTTTTGAAATGTGTAATATTTTTAGTAGTGTCAGAATGATTGAGAATTCCACCTCTGAACTACACCCTCAGCCCTATTTTTTTAGTTTTATTTTGAAACAGGGTCTCACTAAGTTGATGAGAGTCTCATGACTTGCTGATGTGCCCTTGAATCTTCAATTCTCCTGTCTTAGGTTCCCAAGTACTAGGAATACAGGCATGCACCACCACACCTAGCTACATGTATATTTTTAAATGTACCTGCTCAGCAGGTTATTTCAACCAGTTTTCAGTATACCTGTCTGGCAGGTTATGTTAGCATCCGATTACACATGAGGAAGAGAGAATGTGAGTCAGTGATTAAATAAAAGCCATCCAGATAGGAGTTAGAAAGAGGTAGGAGAATATTCCTCTGTGCCCCTGGAACAATTCTCTGAGTGTGTAGTGGCCCCAACTGGAGGTCACTAGATTGGCAAATCCATTGGCATCAAATCAACTTCCAAAACTGACATAAGTGAATAAAATGACCTGGAATAATTCTAGACTGAATCTCTGAATCTCCTAGGAAATTTCAACTCAAGTTCAGGCACTTTTACCAACTATTCACTCTGCTCTAGGATTGAGAGCCTAAAGACCTCAGCTGCTTTAAGCTAATCTTTATGATGGAGGTGGGGGTGGGAGGTCTCAGTGAATGTGGGAGAGGAGATGATGAGCAAATGTAATTATTATTGTTGGAGTTTTTGTTGTTATTTATGTCCTACATGTTACTCCCTCATTTCACTATTTCAATTCTTGATTCAGTTACTGGCAGTACACACACACACACACACACACACACACACACACACACACACACTTGCCATCCCTGCAACCTGCTTTTCCTTTCACTTTATAGATATGGGACCCATTCACATGGAGTTTTTAAGAAGATGGGAATTCCAGGACCAAAACCTCTGCCTTTTTTGGGAACTCTTCTTGGTTACCGTAAGGTGAGTATCATTTGAGCTCCCTCATTTGCTTCTCATGGTTCCAAACACCAGCTTAGTTACATCAGTAGAAAGATTGCACCATTAGAGGAAGTTCTAAGGTTTCTGTTTCAGCTTTCGAAATATGGGTGTGGGCCCCATCCAGAACATGGCCAGATTTCCTCTAGAGCTCTCTTTCTAACTTTTTGGAGGCTCAGGTTCGTTTCAGTCAGCTCAGATCTCTGGCACACCAGCACTCCATGTTGTAAACTTATGTTTGGACTCTGTGAACATCAAAAGAGGATATCCTTTTTTCCTAGTGCAGATTCCAGCACGAGACATTCATAACCTCTGGGACATTTTATTTTCACAGCTCAAACATTACAACTGAAACTTAGAACACCAAGATTTCTTTTTAAGTTTCGCAAGTTAAATCCCAGAGTCAGTATTTAATTACTGTGCCCCATGTGCAAAGTTGGCATCTCCCCAACCTTCCATGTCCAGCTGCAACACTGGGAGGCAACTCCGCTCTGTCATATGCTTACTCACTTTCTCACTCAACCACAGCCTGAAACTTAATATAAATCTGCTAGACTAAAAGAGGTCGCTAAATTCCTAATTTCACAATAATTCTAGAGAGCTTGTGAGATAAATGAGAGGGATACTGAATGTGGAGATAAAAGAGTGTGTGTGTCCCTGGGAAACTTCCTCACTTTCAGTTTGGGTTTCTTCACATGCCCATGGAGGTGACAACTGCAGAGGGCTTCAGGGTTTCAGAGTCAGCATGAGAAGCAAAAAGCACTGCAGAAGGAACAGTATTCATAGACAAGAACAAGTGGCTGAGTAGGTACAATACTGACAGAAATTTCAAAAGTGACTTTAAATTCTCCATTTAAAATATATCACATATTTTCTTCTTTCCCCTCAAATATCACTAACCACAAGTCAGGAATAGTAAGCCTGGTTTCATGGGATTTCAGTCTTTTGTGACTCATTAAAACCTAAGGTTACTACACTGAGAAAATTAATGGAACTACTTTTGTTTCTCTTCCCAGGGTTTTTGGGATTTTGACAAAGAATGTTATAACAAATATGGCAAAATGTGGGGGTGAGTATTCTGGAAGCTCCCCTTGGGTAGAGTTATTATGATGGGTCACCTCACTGCATTTGGAAAATCTCAGTCCAGAGCTCTTGGGATGCAGGTGTCTGTTGGAACGCCTTTTTTCATCCTGTTAAGGGTCTCATATGTCACCAGGTGTCAAGGTCCACAGTCTGAATGGAAGGTTCCATGTTATGACTTTCCATCAGGCTTTCATTGCTCAGAGACCCTCTAGCAGCACCTTTTGTCCAGATTCTGGCTCATCTTCTCTTCAGCATTTTTTCTTTCCTTTGAACCCCTTTAATTGCATAAGAAACATTATTTGAGACTCCTTATTGTGTGCTTATAAATGCATGGCATTATCTCTTTTTTACATTAATATTCTTTTAATTTAAAGCCAAAATCTCATTTAGATTTTGAGTTTAACATGTGCTTTTGAAAGAAATGCTGAGAAATACTGGGAAACAGTTTGGAAATCATTTATACTCAGCTTCTTCACTTTCTCTACAGGGGCAGAGGTTACTTTTATTTATTTCAGGTCAAAACTTTTTAATAGAAGTATGCACCCATTTTATTTTCTATCCTTCGACCTATAACTTTAAGAATCTGCAGGATGTAGTCACACCAGTGTGTTCCCTGGTGGACTGATGAGATCTTGGAGTATGGCCTCAGCTAATTGTACTAGCTGTTCTCTTTTGGAGCCTCTGAGGGTTTGCAGTGGAAGAAGTGTAATCATTTTGCTCTCTACACTAAAGAATAATTGGAGAAGGCTTTGACTCTTCCTATCTCTTCATCTTCAGTCAACTATCCTCAGAAACTACAGGGCTGGCCACAGCATTCTGCTGAGTTGACATGGTCCATAAAAACCATGTGATCTGATAACATGAACACACACCACTGGATCTCCAATGGCCCAACAAACTCCCTCTTGCAACATTAAGTACTTGTGAGCAATTCATTACTTATGTTCAATTTTCCAACAATCTAATATCCTTTTTGATATTTTACTGCACAAAACTTATGGAGAATAATGTAAGGAATGCCCCTGTATTCACCATCTACATTTAACAAATGTTCCAATGACACTTCTTTTTTGTGTTGTTTTGTTTTGTTTTGTTTTGTTTTGCGGTACTGGGGATTGAACTTAGGGGCATTCTACCTCCTAGCTACACCCCCAGCCCTATTTTTTATTCTTTATTTTGAAACCGAGTCTCACTAAGTTGCAGAGTGCCTCACTAGGTAGCTGAGGCTGGCCACGAACCCGGATCCTCCGATCTCAGCCTCCCAAATGCTGGGATTACAAACATGCACCACCAATGATCTTCTCAAAGATATATTTGACTTTACGTATTCCCAACTTGATGTAGGAGTTAATGTTCCTGTATACTGTATGACTAGGCTTATGGATTATGTAACATCAGGATCAAAGTCTGAATTCCTAGGTGTGGTTTCTGCTGCACAACCTGGCTTGTTAGGTTTAATCAGCTGAGTTTTTTTTTTTTTTTTTTTTTCAACAAAGGTTGTACGATGGTCGACAGCCACTGTTGTTTATCACAGATCCAGAGATGATCAAAACAGTCATGGTGAAAGAATGTTATTCTACCTTCACAAATCGGCGGGTAGGCATCCGTTTTTTCAACAGCTTGACATTTGTTTATTTATTTATTTAAAATGTCCTGAAATAATTGTAGATTTAGAAGACATTGCCAAATATGTACCAGGATGTACATGTATCCTCTAATAAAAGTCTTACATAAGCCAGGCGTGGTGGCACACGCTTGTAATCCCAGCATTCGGGAGGCTGAGACCGGAGGATCCGGGTTCCCGGCCAGCCTCAACTACCTAGTGAGGCACTCTGCAACTTAGTGAGACTCAGTTTCAAAATAAAGAATAAAAAATAAGGCTGGGGGATATAGCTCGGTGGTAGAATGCCCCTGCGTTCAATCCCCAGTACCGCAAAAAAAAAAAAAAAAGTCTTACATAACTATAAATGTAGTATGTTCCTGTTCCTACAGAAACAGGAAATTGATTCAATCCACACTGCTTATTTAGATCTCTCCAGTTAATGTGTGTATGTAAGCAGATATATCACATACTCATATTTATGTAACGACCAGTATTTTCAAAATACAGAACACTTCCTTCAACATAAGGCTCTGCTTTGCTAGTCCTAAGAGTTAGCATGTGTACCTTTTTTTGTGTGTGTGTGTGTGTGTGTGTGTGTGTGTGTGTGTGCGCGCGCACGCCCGCCTGGGGATTGAATCCAGGGGCATTCTACATCTGAGCTACACCCCCAACCTTTTTTATTTTTTAGTTTGAAACAAGATCTCGCTGAATTGAGGAAAACCTTGCTAAATTGTAAGGCTGGCCTCAAACCTGAGATTCTCCTGTCTCAGCCTCCCAAGTACTAGGATTATAGGTATGCACCACTACACCCAGCTTGTCTTTTCCTCTTAACAGGATCTTTATCAAAAGAAACTTTTTCTTATTTGGAGGAGGCCAACACATCTACTTTTCCTTATATGGCTTTTGCTTTGGGTGACAAGTCTGAAAATTCTTCACCTAGACCTCCTATGTTGTTTTTCTTTTCTTAAATAGTTATATGCTTTACATTTAAGTCTGATCCATTTTGTGTTAATTGATGTATAATGTGTGAGGTTTAGGTCAAGGTTCCTTTTTTTTGAGGGGGGGGGCACATGGCAGTCCAGTTCTTTCAAAACCATTTTTGGAAAGGTTGTCCTCCAACCATTGTTGCACCACTGCCAAAAAAGTCATTTGAGCCAAAGTGTGGGTCTATTTCTCATTCTCTATTATGTTCCATTTGGTCACTGCGTCTGTCCCTCCTCCAGTACCACACAGTCTTGATTATGGGGAACATGTGCCTGGTTTTTGTGTGTTGACCTTATATTGTTTTGTTTTTTATATTCCATGAGACCTTCTATCTTGACAATGATTTTACCTAAAAATGGAAAATTTTTCAATTTTACACTACATATGCCTTTTTTTTCTTTTCTTAGTGCACTAACTGGTAGTTCCAATATGATATTAAAAAAGTTATTAGAGTAGACATTAATTTTTTAAATATTTTGGTATTACTGCATTATTTTATACATATTTGTACATGTACATAACATAATTTGGTTAACCTGATTTTTTTGAAACATGAAAATTTTAATATTTCAAGGTTTAGCCCAATTTTAGCTGATGCTGAAAATATTTTAAATTTGTACATGATACCTGCCTTTACTTTTTTAAAAAAATGTTTAAGATGTACTAATTGTGCATATCGAGGTTAGGTGTGATATTTCAATATATGTGTACATCATAAATGATCAAATCCAGCCTCCCTGTATCCACCCTGCACAGCCCTGTTCCTACTCAGTAATAATCACTATTCCACATTCAAATGAACATTTTTTACCTGTCTTACTGTGTCTGGATGAGTAGACATTGTTAAATTATTCTATGTGTCACCAGTAAGAGTGTTGTTCATTGAAGGTTTATTTTGTGTCAATCTCTTTATGACATTGAGGAAGTTCCCCCACTCTTCCTAGTCTCCTGAATATTTATCATGAGTGAGTGCTGGAAGCACCCATTTTAATACAAAATGTATATTTTAGATGATGAAAGTTCCAAGCAATTAAGATTTATAGCTCAGTTCCAAGATAAGTAATAGAATTATCTCTTTTTCCATCTGTCCCTGGGGAAAAAGATTAAGAGAAAAGGACTTCCATGAAATTGTGCTATGTCCTCAAGATAACAGTTAGATTCCTAATCCTTTAAGTATTATTATTATTTTTAAGCCATCATATTGGGCATCCTTCATCAATATAGTCATGTTGTAGATACATGTGAAGGCAGAACAGGCATAAGGCAACATATAGATTGCCAGGGCCACCATTGGTGACCATCTGTCAACAATCCATTCCTAGTCTGCATAACCCTGGATGTTGTACTAGGTCTTGTTCCTATTTCCCTACAAAAAGGTTTCCCAGACACATGGAAATTCTGCATCTAAAAAGAGTATGGAATACAAAATATTAAAAGGACATGAGGTGGCAGGGCTGACTTTTCCAACCTCACAGGATAATCATTTAGAATAATCATTGAGTATCTGACACAGAGCTTACCACCTAATAGACAGGAAATACTAGTTAAATAAGTGATTCCTGTTTAACAAAATTTTACATCTGTATAGATCTCCACATTTATGTAGGGCCAAATCTCTTTTTCTTCGGACTCTAGACCATCGGGCCTGTGGGATTTATGAAGACAGCCATCTCCATATCTGAGAATGAAGAATGGAAGAGAATAAGAACATTGCTTTCTCCAACCTTCACCAGTGGAAAACTCAAGGAGGTAAGAAAATAAGAGAACTTTTCATTGGATACTTACAGAATGAATTTGGGGACAGGAAGAAAGTGAGATAATATTCCTTTACCAAGGCATGGTCCTCTGAGTTTGAACATTCTAAAAATTATCTATTTTGTTTATGTCCTACCAGAGATATAATTAGATTCACTATAAATGTCAGTGCTGAATTATTGGGAAATCCATGGCCCCAGGGACTTAAGTCTCCTCATTAACTATTGGTGACATTGTGTTTTATGCTTAGATGTTCCCCATCATTAGTCAGTATGGAGATATGTTGGTGAAAAACTTGAGACGAGAAGCAGAGAAAGGCGAGCCTGTCACCATGAAAGAGTAAGTAGCCCTGCAACTGCTGAGTTCTCAGCTCTGTCAGGAGATCCTCCAGTTGCCTTCCAGGGAGCTAAAACTCCACTGCTGATATACTCTGCTGATCACACAAAAGCAGAAATGCATGCCCTGTAAAAGGTATAGGTAAGGTGGCCATATTATTTATGATATGAACTGGGAATTTTTAATTATTCAGGAGCCATAAGGATAAACTCAGACTTTTCTGGGGAAACTGGGAACATGTCATCACATGCCTTTGGCATCCTACAAGTCCATTTAGAACATTTTTGGTTCTTACATGGTACCAAAATGATTCTGGCTCCAGGTCAACCTCAACCTAGAGTGGGGACGGGCATGTGTTTCTTGGGAGCTGTAGCAGAAACGATGCTCCTGCCACTCAGAATAGGGTTTTGCCATTACATAAGGTGCTGAAGAGAATCAGCTCTGGGCCTTGACTCTATGCTTAGGCAAGATCTAGATTAATGTCACTTTCTTGACATACCTAGGAAGAGTTCATTATTCCACCTTTGTCCTGCTGGAGCTCAGTGCATGCACATCCATTATCACTCACACTCCACTCCCACTGCTGTGACTTCTCTGATTATTGGTTCCCCCCCCCCTCTCTCTCCATGACTAAGCTCTTTGAGCTGAGAGATAAGTCCATCTCACCTTAGTGTCCCATTAGCTCTAGCATAAGGGCAGCTGCATCACTGGTACCTGATAAACACCACATGAGTGAGTGTGGCAGGAGTGTAGACTCATCAGATGTTCTAACAGATAATTCTGATGGTGTGTGGCTCTCTTCCTGTGCTGCCTGCGTGTATGAATTTATTCTTACTTCTTCTTTCATGTGTAGCGCAAAGACTAGGAAGAGGCACAGATTTTAATTTTCATGTCTTTCTCTACTCAGCATATTTGGGGCCTACAGCATGGATGTGATCACTAGCACATCATTTGGAGTGAATATTGATTCCCTGAACAACCCACATGATCCCTTTGTGGAAAAAGTCAAGAAACTCACAAAATTTGACTTATTTGATCCTTTGTTCTTCTTAGTGAGTATGTAGACTATTATGTTCTTTTTCTTTTTTTAAATAATAGCTTTACTGAATTGCAATTCATATACAATTCATGTACTTAAACAGTACAATTCAGTGGTTTTCAGTAGCATATTCAAAGATATTTGTGGCCATCACCAGTGTCAATTGTCACACATTTCTGTCAACATGGTAAGCCTTTACTTTTAACTACCAATTTGTACTCCCCTCAAGCACTATATATTTACCTATCTGGATACTTCACATACATGGAATCCTACAATATGTGACTTTTCATGTTGGCTTCTTTCATTTAGAATTGTTTTCCAGGTTCATCTCTCTTGAAGCATGTTATCAGTACTTCATTTCTTTCTATAGCTGAATAATAATCAATTTTACAGATATACACATTTCTTAATCCATCAACTGGTGAGTTAATGGACGTTTAGAATGTATCCATTTTGAGGCTACTATGAAGATTGCTGTATGGATATTGTTATATAAGTTTGTATTTGGACTCCTGTTCTCACTTCTGTGTATATACCTAGGAGTGGAATTGCTGCCTTGTATAGTGATTCTAGATTTAGCTAATTAATTAACTACCAATTTGTTTTCCACAATAGCTACGCCATTTTAAATTTCTACCAGAGCCAGGTATACTGGTACATGCCTCGAATCCCAGTACTTGGAGGCTGAGACAGGAGGACCACAGGTTCAAAGCCTCAGCAATATAACCTAGCATGGCCCTATTTCAAAATTTAAAAATAGAAATAAAAAGAGCTAGGGGTGTGGCTCAGAAGTAGAGTGCCCCTGGGTTCAACCCCCAGTGCCACAAAAAAAAAAAAAAATTCTACTTGGATTGTATGAGGGTTCCCATTTCTCCTCATCTTGTCCAATATTTGGTGTTTCCATTATTTTGAGTATAGCCATGCTTGTAGCAGTGTAAGGGTATCACACAGTAGTTGAGTTTTTCCCCTTTCTTTTCTTTTTTAATATTTTATTGGTGTACTGGATAGTGAGATGGTGACATTCACCTATGCAGATAACATTATTTAGTCTATTTCTTCTCCCCATCTCCTCCTTCTTCCTCTCCTCCCTCCCCCAATCCTCTTCTACTACTCTATTGGTCTCCTACTTTATATGAGGCCCCTTTCATTCTTTTTTTTTCCACTTTCAATTGAATTGGTACCTTCTCCCAACACTCATTGATCCACAGACATGTGCTTACTACTGAATTCTAAATCCTATTCATTGATCCATATATCTACCCTTGTGTTGGTACCATATTTCCTTCAGTATTATAATGTTGTGGTAAGTTTTTATTATATTGTTTTACTATATTGTAAAGATGGAAAAATATATATTGTAAAGTATGAGTTCTAGAACTTTATTCTTTTTTGTTTTCTAATTTTTCTCCTGAAATTCCATAAGAATTTTAAAACCAAGTTCTCATTTTGCACAAAGAAACCTGCTTGGAATCTGGTACAGACTAGAGTAAATCCAGAGATGAATATAAAAAATATTGCCATTTTGAAACCATTAATTTTTCCAATCCATGAACTTGGTATATTTTTCACTTCATTTAGATCCCTTTTATCTCAACATTTAGTAGTTTTTGACACATAAATCTAATTTTGTTAAGTTTATTGCTAATATTTCATTCTTTTTATGCTAAGTGTGATTGGGTTTGTTTTATTTTTGATTGTTTATGATAGTGGATAGAAATACAATTTATTTTTGTATATGGAGTATTATAAAATATAGGTGAACATCTAAATGTAAATGGAAGATGTGAGAGAAATATACTGGTCTTTTTCCAGATCTTGGGGAAAATCATTAATGTATCAGTTATGGTATTAGCTACAGCTTTTTTATAGGTGCCTTTTATCAGGTTGAGGATTTTCTTCTATTTTTACTTTGTGATTTTTATGCTAGATTTTATCAAAGGATGTTTGGCATTTATCATTCTGTTGTGATTCTTTTCTTTAATAGATAATATTTTTATTTTATTTTTATTGATGCATTGTAATCATACATCTTAATTAGGTACAAACTGGTAGAAGCATACATGCACACAGCACTCATTCAGCTCCTCCCCAATTCCCACCCCATTCCCTCCCCCCTCTCCCTCCTCCCTCCTTCTCATGTTCAATTTAGTGATTGACTTTGATATGTTTGTGAATGTACATCATGTGCATTAGGGTGTTACCCTCCCCCCGTCCCCTCCCATCACCTTCAGTTAGGTCTCCTTCTTTTCTCACCTAAGGTTTCTCCTTCTTCATGTAGAGTCCCTCCTATGACCCACTTTCTCTCCAGTTTCCGCATATTAGGGAGAGCATCTGATTTTTTACTTTTTGTGACTGACTAATCTCGCTTAGCATAATGTTTCCAGTTCCCCCATTTCCCTGCAAATGGCATGCTTTTGTTCTTTTTTATAGCTGAGTAAAATTCCATTGTGTACATATCCCATAGTTTTGTAATCCATTCATCTGTCGATAGACATCTTGGCTGCTTCCATAGTTTGACAATTGTGAATTGTGCAGCTATAAACATAGATACATTTGCATCGGTCTGATAGTTTGTTTTCCATTCTTTTGGGTAGATACCCAGTAGAGGTATTGCTGGATCATATGGTAGGTTCATTCCCATTTGTCTGAGGATCCTCCATCCTGTTTTCCAAAGTAGTTGCACTAATATGCAATCACCAACAATGTAATAGAGTTCCCACTTTTCCACATCCTCACCAGCATTTGTTGTTGTTTGTTTTTGATGATTGCCATTCTAATTGGGGTTAGGTGAAATCTCAGCATAGTTTTGATTTGCATCTCTGATTGCTAATGATGTTGAACATTTTTTATACATTTATTGGCCATTTATATTTCTTCTTTTGTCGAGTGTCTATTTAGTTCACTTACCCATTTTTTATTGGGTTGTTTTCTTAGCAATGAGTTTCTTGAGTTCTCTGTATATTCTAGATATTAGTCCTCTGTTGGAGGAGTGGTGGGCAAAATTTTTCTCTCATTTTGTTGGCTCTCTGTTGAGGTTCTTGGTAGTTTCCTTTGTTGCACAGAAGCTCGTAAGTTTAATGCAATCCCATGTATTGATCTTCCTTTTAATTTCTTGTGCCTTTGGGGTCTTGTTGAGAAAGTTTTTAACCTGTGCTTATGTGTTGAAGTGGTGGAACTATTCCCCCTTCAAGTAGCTGCAAGGTCTCTGGTCTGATATACAGGTCTTTGATCCATCTTGAATTGACTCTTGTGCAGGGTGAGAAAGTGGAGTTTATTTCCATTTTTCTGCATAGGGCTAGCCAGTTTTGCCATTTGTTAAAGAAGCTATTTTTTCCAGTATGTGTTTTAGGCCCCGTGGTCAAAAATCAATTGGCTCTAAGTGTGCGAATTTGTTTCTGAGTCTTCTGCTCATTAGTCTATGTGTCTGTTTTTGTGCCAATACTATGCTGTTTTTATTACTATGGCTTTGTAGTATAGTTTGAAGTCAGGTAGTATGATGCTTCCTCCATGATTCTCCTTGCTGAGAACTACTTTGGCTATTCTAGGTTTTTTGTTGTTCCAAATGAATTTAAGGACTGATTTTTCTATGTCTATGAGGAATGACCTTTGTAATTTAATGGATATAGGATTGGCTCTGTAGATCACTTTTGGAAGAATGGTCATTTTTTTTTTTTTTTTTTTTTGCGGAACTGGGGATTGAACTCAGGGGCATTCTACCTTCGAGCTATACCCCCAGCCCTATTTTTTATTCTTTATTTTGAAACCGGGTCTCACTAAGTTGCGGAGTGCCTCACTAGGTAGCTGAGGCTGGCTGCGAACCCGGATCCTCCGGTCTCAGCCTCCCAAATGCTGGGATTACAAGCGTGCGCCACCACGCCCGGCTCTGGAAGAATGGTCATTTTGATGATATTTATTCTGCCTATCCAAGAGCATGGAAGATCTTTCCATCTTCTAAGGTCTTTGATTTCTTTTTTTCAATATTTTATAATTTTCCTTGTAGAGGTCTGTTGTGATTCTTTTATTTTGTTGATCTGGTATATTATACAGTGTAGCATTCATAAGATAAATTGTACTTGATTGTAGCATATAATTATTTTTATATGTTGATGGGTTCAGTATGCTAATGTTTTGAGAATTTTGCATACATAATTATAGGATATATTAGTTCATATTTTTCTCTTCCTGAGGTATCTGGTGTTAGTATTAGGGTAATAATTGTCTTATAGAATTTTTTTAACTGCTCATTCCTCTTCGATATTTTGCAAGTGTCTATAAGAAACTAGTATTCGTTTTTTTGATTTTGGTTTTTGGGGGTTTTTTATTTTTGTTTGGTTTTTGAAAAAGCTGTCAAAAAAATGAAAGAAAGTTGCCTCCAAAAGAAACAAAAGGTAAGGAGGATATTAACTTTTTGATCATTTGTTGTCAGGGGTTTTTTTGTTTGTTGTTTGTTTTGTTTGGTGTGTGTGTGTGTTAGTTACTGGGATTTGAATCCATAAATATTCTACCTTTGATGTACAGCCCCAGCCTTTTTTTATTTTTTATTTTGAAACAGGATCTCACCAGGTTGCTGAGAGTCTGGCTAAGTTGTTGAGGCTTGTCTCAAACCTGCAATCCTTATGTTTCAGCCTCCCAAGTAGAGATGTGTGTCAATGCAACTAGCTAGTTCTTCTTTAAACATGTGGTAGAATTCACCACTAAAATTATTTGGACTGGAGCTTTTCTTTGTGTATAGTTCTTGATTTCAATTCAGTCTCTTTATGCATTATGGATCTATGCAATTTTGTATTCTGTGTCAGTTTCTGTAGTTTATGTATTTGTAGGAATTTTTCAATTTTATATAATTTAGACAATTGTTCTAAAAATCAAATAGTTAATAAAATTCCTTTACATTGCTTTCTGTGCTTTTAATATCCATTTATTTTCCCTTTCATTTTGGATGCTAGTCATGTGTCCTTTTTTTTATTTTGGAGTCACTATAGCTAATATTTTGTGAATTTTGATGATATTGTCAAAGAATCAGCATTCGTTTTCTTGAATTTATTCTCTGCTTTTACTTTTTACGTATTAGTTTCCACACTGGATTTTAGTATTTTCTTCATTCTGATTGTTTGGTGTCCTTTTCTTTTGGTGTGATAGTGTAAACAGATATGAATTTCCTTCTGGGTAATGCTTTTTCTTCACCTTACAATTTGTTAGAGTCTCTCTTCTTTTTTTTTTTTTTCCTTCATTTCAATATAAATTCCAATTGACCTCTATATTATTCCTTCATTAACCCACTGGTAATTTAGGAGTGTATTAATTGCACAGATTTGTGAGTTTCCTAATTTTCTATTATTGGTTTCTGGTTCCCTTAGGTAGTCCTTGAGGAACATGTACTGTCTTAGTTTGCTCTATATAAATACTGCATTTTCACTATTGTTTCTTTTTCATTCCCCATTAGCACTCTTTCCATTCCTTACCCCAGTTTTTGAGGCATTAAATATCTCCATATTTCCAAAAGATGTTATCAATTTTTTTGAAAAAGCTGTCAAAAAAATGAAAGAAAGTCGCCTCCAAGAGAAACAAAAGGTAAGGAGGATGTTAACTTTTTGTTGAGCTGTATTTGTAATTATTTCTATACTTCTTTGCAAATCTTTAACAGTTAGATGGAGAACTCTAGCTTGAGAGTAAGAGAGGTTTTACGTTTGGGAGAAAAGGAGATACTTATTGATAACAGAGATACAAGAATGATTTAGAAATAAAGCATTTTAAATAACAGGCATGACAATGGGTATGTTACAGCATAAATATTGATGAGATAAAAAGATTGCCACATCTCAGAAAAAGGAACACTTGTACATTACTGGTTGGAATGTAAATTGGTAGAGCCATCACAGAAAACTGTATGGGGTTCCTCAAAACAAAAATACAGCAATCACATCAATGGAGATATATCCAAAGGAAATATGTTGAAGAAGCATATGCAGTCCCATGGAGCACTATTTTTCTAAATATTTTGTTCTTTTTTATGGCAAGGTAAAATTCCATTGTATATACCAAAGTTTTGTGACCCATTCATCTGTTGATGGATATCTAGGCTGGTTCCATAATTTGGCTATTGTAAATTGTGCTGCTATGAACATGGATATGCAAGTATCATTATAATATTCTGATTCCATTTCCTTCCAGAACATGCCCAGAAATGCTACCACTGGGTAATACGGTAGTTCCATTCCTAATCTTCTAAGAAACCTCCACATTGATCTCCATAGCAGCTGTACTAGTTTGTAATTTCACCAACAGTGTAGTAGGGTTCCTATTTCCCCCACAATCTCACCAGTATTTATTATTATTTGTGTTCTTGATGACTGCCTTCCTAACTGGAGTTATATGGAATCTCAATGTAGTTTTAATTTCATTTCCCTAATTGCTAAAAATGTTGAGCATTTTTTCATACATTTGTTGGCTGTTTGTACTTTTTCTTCTGAAAAGATTCTGTTCA
>PVLC010003485.1:37053-96994 GCA_004027655.1 Graphiurus murinus
TGTAATCCCAGCATTCGGGAGGCTGAGACCGGAGGATCCGGGTTCGCGGCCAGCCTCAGCTACCTAGTGAGGCACTCCGCAACTTAGTGAGACTCGGTTTCAAAATAAAGAATAAAAAATGGGGCTGGGGGTATAGCTCGGAGGTAGAATGCCCCTGAGTTCAATCCCCAGTACCGCCAAAAAAAAAAAAAAAAAAACAGAAAAAAGATTTGCTTGTGTGTGGTGTGTGTGTGTGTGTGTGTGTGTGTGTGCGCGCGCACACGCACACACACGCACACGTGCACACACACATTTTGTTTACTGGGGATTGAGCCCAGGTGCATTCTACCTCTGAGCTACACCCTCAGCCTTTTTTATTTTTATTTTTTTGTTTTTGAAACCGGGTGTCATTAGGTTGCTGAGAGTCTTACTACATTGTTAACACTGGCCTTGAACCTGGGATCCTCCTGTCTCAGCCTCCCAAGTACTGAGATTACAGGTGTCACCACGATACTCCGGCAGATTTGTTCTTTTCTATGTTCTATATACTTGTTATAGATGAGTAGCTTCTCTATTAAGTGGTGACAGTGACATATTTTGCTTGAGTATAACTGTCATAATTTTTTTGTCATATTTCCTCAATGAAAAAGCAGTAAATAGTAAAGCTGAGGATTTTAGGCCCTGGGCTTAGAATTGTCCCAAAGGTCTCTTATATTCATAACTATTCTACACTTATTACTGGACCACTGAGCAAGTCAAATGACATAATTGTTATTAAGATTCTCAATAAATGCTAATTTTTTTTTACCAATATGAGATATCCTTTGGATCTCCTAATATTTCAATGGTACTTCATAGACTGCATTGAAAGCTAATTCCATACCCTATTTTATGAAAATCTCTTTCTCTCCAGGCACCTGCCTCCTATGACATCCTATCTGAGATAGAATATCTGGACATGGTAGTGAATGAAACCCTTAGATTATTCCCAGTTGTTGGCAGACTTGAGAGATCCTGCAAGAAAGACGTTGCAATCAATGGACTGTTCATTCCCAAAGGGACAGTGATGATAATGCCAAGCTATGTTCTTCATCGAGACCCAAACTACTGGCCAGAGCCTGAGGAGTTTCACCCTGAAAGGTACAGGGTTCCTGGGAAAGGGAATATACATTGAGCCAGGCTGGTCCAAGCATGCCCCGGTATTTCATAGGGTAGATGACACACATGTGATTGTACAATCATTTCTATTTATGTCTTTTTAACAGTTTTTGTAATGTTACAAATATGACAATTTCTTATAAAACTGAACAAATTATCAATTAGAAAAAAAAAAGAGATTATATCCATCCATTATCTAAAAACTTAAAATAAGGATGAGTTAATAATTTCATGTAACTCCTCATAAATATATTTCTATGGATATATCATTTTTTCAAACACTAGAATCATACCACATTTTATTTGATTATGAATTGCTGTTTACCTTATTTAACATCCAGCTATAAAGTCTCCACTAACCTTTGTTAATATACACATTCAATTCTCTGTTTATACTGGGTTTACATCTGTAATTTCAACTGACTATAGATCAAAACTATTTGGAAAAACATGTATTAGTATAAATATGTACACACTATTCTCTTGTCACAATTCCATAAATAATATACTAAGTATTTATATGGTATTTACATTATCTTAGGTATTATAAGCAATCTAGAGATAATATGAATTATAGTCAAGGATCTATTTAGGTTCAATACAAATATTTTCCCATTTTTAATAAGGGACTTGAGAATCCAGGACTTTGTTTGGGTGGGATTCTGAAACTAATCCTCCTTAGATGCAGCAAAATAACTGTGTGCCGATATATATATAAACATATATATGTATGTATGTATAAAATGGTGTGTGTGTGTGTGTGTGTGTGGTGGCGCACACTTGTAATCTCAGTTCTTGGAAGGCTGAGACAGGAGGATCTGGGTTCGAGGTCAGCCTCAGCTCTTTAGTAAGGCCCTCCACAACTTTGTGATACCCTGTTTCAAAATACAGACTAAAAAATGGGGCTGGGGTGTAGCTCGGAGGTAGAATGCCCCTGAGTTCCATCCCTAGTACTGCAAAAAAAAATTTTTTTTAAAGCAAAAAGTAATACTGGAGATTAAACATTGGGGCACTCTACTAAACTACATCCCTAGCTGTTTGGGGGAGGTGTTAAATACTTTTGTTGGTGCACTGTAATTAAACATCATAGTGGGGTTCAAAGTTAAACATACACACACACACACACACACACACACACAGCACTTGGTTGGTTTCTCTCCTCATGACTGTGGATGGGACTATGCTTTTATTGTGTTCACATAGTCCTCATTTATCTTAGAAATGTGACTGATTTTTGTGTGTTGACCTTGCTCAATTCCCTTACCAGTTCCAGAATTTTTTTTTTTTTTTTTTGCAGTACTGGGGATTGAACTCAGTGGCATTCTACCTCCAAGCTACACCCCCAGCCCTATTTTTTTTATTCTTTATTTTGGAACAGCATCTCATTAAGTTGTGGAGGGTCTCACTAGGTAGCTGAGGCTGGCCGTGAACCCGGATCCTCCAGTCTCAGCCTCCCAAATGCTGGGATTACAAACGTGCACCACCATGCCTGGCCCCAGAATTTTTTTAATATTCCATAATATTTTCCATCCTGACAATGATTTCACCTAAAAATAGAAATTGTTTTTTCCTTTCCAAACTGTATGCCTTTTATTTCAATCTCAATAAGACTGAATGCTCCTATACGGTAAAAGGGGTAGAAAAGATCTATACCTGACAATTCTAACAGCAAAACTACAGCAGGATTTCAATGACCAGGTCAGGAAAGCATCCTGAATACTACTGCTTGGTGGTGTCTAAGTGACAATCTCAAAAAAAGTAACTCCTGTGGTTTTTATGTGTCATTGGTATGTCTTCATATCTACTATTATGGAACCAGGTTCAGTAAGAAGAACAAGGACAGCATCAATCCTTACATATACATGCCCTTTGGAACTGGACCCAGGAACTGCATTGGCATGAGATTTGCTCTCATAAACATGAAACTTGCTCTTGTCAGAGTACTGCAGAACTTCTCCTTCCAGCCTTGTAAGGAAACACAGGTCAGTATACTTTAATATAAGTTAGGCTTTGTAAGGAGATTTTTTTTCAAACTAAGGGGTCTATTTACAGAAAGCATATGCTCATTTATCTTTTCATACTTTTATCTATCAGCCAAAGAATCTTCTTTGAGTCATCTATGAGACTTTAGGGTACTTCTGTTTGGAAGATCTAAATCTATGGCTTTATAAAGAACATTAGAGTCGATGCAAATTAGCATGACATGATTATGTGCAATATCTTTGAAATTGAGTTTAAATTCAGCTTTGAGTTACCTGGGGATTGGGTCATATTGTGCACAATCAGAAAGTGTGCTGATCTCACGTGCTGATATTTGAGTGGCAAGTGGTGCTCTCCTCCCCAGAACCAACTCCTCCTTCTCAGTTGGCTTTCTGCATGAAAAAAAAAAGAGAACAGTTGTTTGCCCTCTTACCTGTGACTTTAGGACAGTTGTGTATCTGATATAAAGGAGGTCTCTGGCACACCAGGAATACAGCAGATACTTTCTGCAAGCTCCCAGTCTACTCCAGGATGGCACTTCTTAGTCTCCACAACAATTTGCTTACCCTTGTTAAATCAGATTACTCTGTTGGATACTTCCCCAAAACTGAAAGAGTGATTCTGTAAGTGGGGTAAAGATGTAGTCAAAACACTCTAAGACTCAGAAGTTCCTCATTTGCACTCTTCTTAGAAGCTAAGAGGAGCCGGGCGTGGTGGCACACGCTTGTAATCCCAGCATTCGGGAGGCTGAGACCAGAGGATCCGGGTTCGCGGCCAGCCTCAGCTATCAGCTACCTAGTGAGGCACTCCGCAATTTAGTGAGACTCGGTTTCAAAATAAAGAATAAAAAAAAAAAAAAAAAAAAAAAAAAAAAAAAAAAAAAAAAAAAAAAAAAAAAAAAAAAAAAAAAAAAAAAAAAAAACCCAGAAGCTAAGAGGAGATATAAGAAAATAAGACAAAAGCATAATGCTAGCCTGGCATGATGGTACATGCCTGTAATTCCAGTATTTGGGAGGCTGAGACAGGAGGATTTCAGTTTCAAGTCCAGCTTCAGCAACTTAGAAAGACCAACAACTTTGCAAAATCCTGTCTCAAAAAAATCTTTTAAAGGCTTATGGTAGAACTCCCCCAGGTTCAATCCCCAACACCCCCAAAAAAGAAAATAAGCAGAATGATTCAGAAGGCCTCTTCCCATCATGAAACTGAATGGGATCAACTGAGGGGGTGACCAGACTCTTCAGAGGTAGAGACGTGACCATACAGGTGAAGTGTACAATACTTTCTCAGGGTTGCTATGTAAGTTTTAACAAACACAACTGAGGGGGTGACCAGACTCTTCAGAAGTAGAGACGTGCCCACACAGTTGAAATGTACAATACTTGCTCGGGGTTACTGTGTAAGTTTTAACAAACACAAAATTAACTTTTTGTGGTTTTCAAAAACAGTTCACCATATACCTAAGAATCTGCTCTAAATTTTTAAATTTCATGCTTTTACTTAACATTATAGAAATAAAGTAGGCAAACCAACATGATTTTGGTTCAGAATAAATGTTCATGAAAGTAATTTTTTTAATAAACAGATGAATTATTTCACTGTCTAATCTTGACAGAGTTTAAAGAATAAGTAGAAAGAATTCAATATATATAATTGTAAAAGGAGTTTTGATGTGTTGTCCTTGATGTATCTTTTCTACTTTGCTTCTGTGGTTGATGGTGCTTCACTCATTGATTCTCAACATGCTTCTTTGCCTGTTACAGATCCCCATACAATTAAACAAACAAGGACTGATTCAACCCGAAAAACCTGTTGTTCTGAAGGTTGTGTCGAGAGATGAGACCATAAATGGAGCCTAACTTTCCCTAAAGAATTCAGTTTTTCAAGGAAACTATATCCCTGAACAACAGACACATTTATTTTGTGAAGAAAACTAAAAATAAAGATGGGCTTAATCTTCCTCAATTGACGAGAGATTAGGGATCTGGACCCTCACTGAGCTTGCTCTGTTCCTGTGTAGAGTGTGATATAAATGAAGTGACTACATCAGTACAACATGTGTAGACTCAGCCTCTCTGATTCTTGTAGGACTTTCTCTATCCACTCCCAGTCAGTCTCATCAATTCCTCCTGAGCTCTGATATGAGAATAAACATTTGTCACCAATTTTATCAGGAACATTTAATAAAAATAAGAATTATTGTGATGACTCTAGTAGTGACCTTTATATACCACTCCTTGGTATTTTTCCAAAAGAATTAAAGTCAGCATACAACAGAGATACATAAATACCCATGCTTATAGCAAAATGATTCACAATAGCCAAGTTATGGGACCAGCCTAGGTATTTGGCAACAGATAAAAGGATGAAGAAAATGTGATATGCATACACAATAGAGTTTTATTCAGCCAAAAAGAAGAATGAAATTATGTCATTTACAGGAAAACAGAAGCATCTGAAGAGCATCATGTTAAGCAAAATAAATCAGACTTAGAAAATCAAGGATCATATCTTTTCTTTCCTATCTGGAAGCTAGAGAGAAAAAAGGGAGAAGGATTTCATGACAATAGAAGACCAGTAGTGTAGAGGAAGGAAACTATGGGGAGAGAGGAGGAAAGGGTAGGGGGAGATACTGGGGAATTAAATCCATCAAATTATGTTTTGTGCATTTACAAATATGTCACAATGAAGCCTACTATTCTGTATAATTATTATGCACCAATAAAAATAAAAAGAGGACTGCTGAGCTGAACACAGTTCAACCCCAGATTCATGAGTAAAATCAAGGGTCATTGTTTTCCAGGGATTTGGGGGTGGCTGGAGTATCCTCCTTCATTTCAGATAGAGTAAAATATATACGACCCAGAAGAGAGATAAGTGCTGGGGAGAAGGGGAGGAAGCTATTAATCTTTAAGTAACTGTGAACTGCTTGAAGTTACTGATTCACTCAGAATAAAGAATGCTAAGTTCTAAGCAGGGATGGTGTTCAATACAGGAAAACAAAAGGGAAAGGAAGAACTACTGACTTGATAAAGCATTTACTGCGTGCTGGGTCTGCTTTGTGCTCTGCAACATACCTTTTATGGGCAACACTGTAGTTGTAATTTCTCATAACCACCTCTCAAGAGTACTCACTATGATTCTCTCCTGCTAGTATTCACATCCTTGTGCATTTGTACTTGAATAAATTCACCTGCGATACCCCCAAGAAATTCAGGGTCTGACGGTGTGTGGCTCCTGAGGCTGAGTCATAAAGGACACTGAGGTCTCCACTTTACTCTTTCTTATATCACTCCTCTAGTGGAAGCCAGATGTGACATTGTAAGGACACTTAAACAGCCACATGTCAAGGAACTGAGACCTCCAATCAATAACCAGTACTAACTTGCCAGATATGTAAGTAAACTACATTTGAAATGGATTATCTAGTCAAGCTTTCAGATGACAGCTGCTCCAAATCATCTTAGAGTCAGCCTCTTGGGAGACTCCAAGCTAGAACCATGAATATAAACCAATTCTAAATTCCTGACCTACAGAAACTACAATAATAGGTCTACTGTTTGTGTCACTAAGTTTTAGGGTAATTTGTTAGAGAAAACAAATAAATACAGAAGCAGAGGACCCAGGAAATCACGCTGGATGGTTGCAGCAGAGAACTTAAGGATGTCCAAGGTCATTACAATCAGCTGGAATTGCTAGGTAAGGGAAGGACTCAGTGCTACTATTTGTGTGAGTATGCCCATGCGTGTGTGTACATAGGTGTATATAGTGCAAAAAAAAAAAAAACCACCAAATTGTTGGAACAGGCAAGGGAGACTATTAAAGTCCACTGAAACATAGAAGAGAGAGTGAAACTAACTCAGAATACAACAGGAGCATCAGACATTGAGAGGGTGAGGTAGTCAGTGGATGGAAATGCTAGGAGGAATTTGGTGAGGTTTCTGATGTGGGAGGTTATTTCTGAACTGGGCTTGGTCCAGGATGGCAGGCAATAATAGCACCAATGATAAGGAGAGAAACTCAGAAGAATCTGACTAAAGTTTGGCAAAGGAGGAAGTCTGTATCAGTGAAGGGGTAAGTTCCTATCAGGTGTGCTGATAGAAGGGTGACGATTCCTGGCACCAGGAGGTGAATAGTTGAGGAGCAGGCTCTACAGTCAGACTTCCTGGGTTCAAGAAGCAACTGTCACTTACAAACTAAGTAATCTAGTTATTTAATGTTTTCGAGCTTCTGTTTCTTCACCTGTAAAACAGGTATAAAAACAGAATCTACTTAGCAGAGTTATCACAAAGACTGGAGGAATATTGCCTATAAATCTCCTGATTAAAATTTAGGTGCATAGAAAGACACAACCAATGCTGTCTATGGCTGTTATGATCCATCCTTCCCAGCACCACTCTTATAATCTGAAGAAGTGATGGAAACAGGCCAATGTACCACAAATCAATGTGCTAAATAACCAATTTGTGGAATGATTCCTTCACTGGATTCCTGAGAATATTTTCTAGGGTTCAATTTCTTGCCTCATCCCCTTCCTCTTGATGCTGCACTATGACATGAGAAGAGGTGAGTTTTTCTGTAAATGCATTTTGCTATTTTTATTCTGGACTGAAGCCTTACACTAACATCCACTCTATGCCCCTGAATTGTTATGCTCTTTTGTACCACCTCACCCTCACTGTCCCCATTGTATGGACACATTGATGGGCTTTCCCTCAAAACCACTCCATTATTTTCTCTATTCCTCTAGATTCATGTCTCCATAACAGAGAAATGGCAATGATGAGATATCGTAAGTCTTGATGTCTCACAGTTGATAAGAGTTCAAAACATCCTACCCCAAAGTATAGAATCTTAGTATTTGAGGAAACAACAGATGCAGGAAGGTCAGTCTCATCATTCCAGGTTCTTTTCCCTGAAGATGGCCATGAGATCATCATTTGAAAGGGGTCATCCCTATAACTAATGGAAAACAATATTCTTATATCTGAAGACACAAGGACACACAAGATTCTGAACAAACAGCTTTGCTAATTCCTCTCCCCAACAGTTCATTACCATAAGACCATACCCCCTTTTTCCTACTCTTCTCTAATAGTCTCCCTGCTACTTTCATGTTGTCTTTTTTCCCCTATATTCCACATATGAGAAAAATACGTGATATTTGTCTGAGTGTGGCATATTTCATTTACCATTATAATCTCCAGTTCCATTCATTTGCCTTCAAATGACATGGTTTCACTATTTTGATGGCCAACAAAACTCCAGTGTGTGTGTGTGTGTGTGTGTGTGTGTGTGTGTGTGTGTGTGTATGTGTGATGAGCACCTAGTCTGATTCCACAATTTGGCTATCATGGATTGTGCTGCAATAAATATGGCTATGCAGGTATCTCTATAGTAAACTGACTAATTCCTTGAGGTGTAAACCCAGGAATGTTTACCTGTTTCAAATCTCAGAAATATTTTTATCCTATTACATGGGTTGTCTGTGAGTCCTGTTGATTATTCCTTTTGCTAAAGTTCTTCATTTTTTGGGGGGGGGTTTGTTTTTTCGGGGTTTTTTTTACGGGGTACTGGGGGTTGAACCCAGGGGCATTCTACCTTTGAGCTACATCCCCAGCCCTATTTTTTATTCTTTATTTTGAAACAGGGTTTCACTAAGTTGCAGAGGGCCTCCAGTCTCAGCCTGAAGTTCTTAGTTTTGATGTAATACTATTTGTCTATTTTTACTTTTGTTGCCTATGCTTTGGGGATCCTATCTTTAAAAAATAATAATAATTGCCTACACTAATGTCTTGAAGCATTTCCCCTGTGTTTTCTTGTAGTGATTTCATGGTTTGGGGTTAAGTTTTAGATCTATGATGATCCATTTTGAATTGATTTTTGTGTATGATGAAAGAATCTAGTTTCCTCTTCTATGCCTATCCAATTCTACTAGCACCATTCATTGAAGAGACTATCTTTTCTCTACTATATGATCTTATTGCATGTGTGTAGTGTGTACACGTGCACGTGAGTGTACATGCACACACGAGCATGAAGATACACATATGCAGGTGTTTTGGTAGTTTTCTGACATGCTAAGTTTTAATGTTATTTCCTTCTTCTTTCATATATCTGTTCTTCTAGAAAGTATTATACATTCATGTGCATTAGGTAGTCATCATCATTTCTAGTGTTGAACTCCCTTAAGTATTTCTTGTAAGGATGATCTGGTGATGATGAATTCTTATCTAAGAAAGTCTTTACTTCTCCTTCAGTTTTGAAGAATAATTTTGCTAGGTACAGTATTCTTTGTTGGAAGTGTTTTTATCTTCCCATTTTCTTTTGGCTTGTAAGGTTTCAACTGAGAAGTCTGCTGTACAGCTGATGTGCCTTTCCTTATATGTGACTCCACACTTTTCTCTAGCTATTTTTGGGATTTCTCTGTCTTCTACTTTTGACATTTTGTCTACAATATGCTGTGGTGAAGATCTGTTTTAGTTGATGCTAGCTGGAGTCCTTTGAGCTTCTTGGATCTGGATGTCCAAATCTCTTTGAAACTTGGAGAAGTTTTCAGCCATTAGTTTGATAAATAGATTTTCAATTGATTTCTCCCTTCCTTTGCCTTCTGGAGTTCCCATGATGTGTATATTTATTTGGTCATAAGACAATGTTCCTTAAGTCTCCTGGGCTTTCTTCATTCTTTTTGGTTTTCTTTCTTATTTTTATTTTTGTTGTTGTAGTTGTTGTTGTTTATTTGACTATGTTGATTCATTGGACTAATCTTCAAATACAAAAATTCTTTCTTCTAATCTGTTATGGAAGCGTTCTAATGAATTTTTCATTTCACCAATTGATGTTTTAGTTTCAAGATTTCTGATCTTTGGTGAACTTCTCATTCATATCCTGTATCGTTTTTCTCATTTCTTTGTCTTATTCTCTTGAATATCACTAAGTTTCTTTAGGATCAGCATTTTATATTCATATATTTCATAATTTTCCTTCAAGTTGAGATCTATCTATGGAGATGTATTATTCTCTTTTAGAGGTAAAATGTTTGTGTCCTTACATTGGTATCTGTACATCTAGTGTGATGTTTGTTTGTTTGTTTGTTTGTTTGTTTGTTTGTTTGCCAACCTTGTGGTGTCCTGAAGTTGAAGAACATAGATGAGCACTTCTCTGGTCCCAAGGAACAAAGTTGAGTGAGTCCAAGGACTTTTGCACCCACAACTATAGCTCCAATGTTGTGGGTGATTAGGCAACCTTCCCTAGATCCCACCAGTTATGTGCAAGTATTGGTAGGAGTTGTGGTCTCTGATTGCTACATTTATATAGCTGCCTGATTTGGGCAGGAGCCCTCCGGACTCCCTATGCAGCCATATGGGCGAAACAAGAACCTTACACCAGTGTTCACTATCCTGAGACTGTAGGGTTTGGAGAGGACCTCACCTAGAACAGTTAAGGAAAGGTCAAGTACCAGTAGAGGCCCAAGGTTGTGGGACTCAGCCAGCACTCTTCCCAGCTCTAGACACACAAGCAGGGGTAAGACCAGGACCACAGAGCTGTATCAACTGACCTGAAGCTGTGCAGTAGAGAGGGGGCCTCCCATTGGTCCCTCCAGGAAAGGTGTAGACACTGAAAGGGTCTCAAAACCACGGGAATTGGGCAAGAATTTTCCTAGATCTGGGTACACAAATGGTGGTGAGACCAGGAACTGGGAGTTGGATCCACCAACTCCAGGTCATGAGGTAAAGAAGAGACCTCCCTTAAATTGTACTATATAAGCACTAGCATTGGATCCAAGAGTTCCCCCAGGATTTTTCCAAGTCTAGGCACAGAGGCTCAGGTGAAACTGGGATTTTACAATGGTGGCTACAGTCTCAAACTTGGTATCTGGGGATGAGATCCCCACCAATTCCCATTAGGCAAACATATGGGTGGATCAGAGGCTTATGGAAATGGCAGGCAGTGGTCCTAAAGTTCAAGGACACTGAGGGACCTGTTTTCTGCTCCTTGACATACTCAGTGGCCCCAGACTTCTGAAAGGGACCAGGACTTCCTTTCTTACTAAGCTGAAAAGGGAACAGATCTCCTTTGGCTACTAAGCCAAGATGGAGTCTAGCCATGGCTATTATGGAAGACAGATATATAGGGGCTGGAGGAGGCGCAGAGTAAGTACCTTCTTTGTAGCTGAGGAGTCATTTTTAGAACAAAACAATAAAATGAAAGTAAAGCCATGGACTTCTGAAGTTAGGACTACCTGTCTGCTAGTATTATTATTAGAATTCTCTGCATATATAGTAGCTTACATAATACTTGTAAGAGTCAGGTTCACCATACCCAACTGAACAGCCAGTGTTGAAGGAGTAAGTGAATTCCTATGTTCCTCACCATGTTGTCTTTCTAGTTCTCCATGCTGTTTAGGGTCCCCTTACTTCTTTGTTCCTTCCCTTCCGAATTTGTACAAACTGATTCAAGGAACTGTAAGGGACTACAAATATGTTTATATATCATCCATCTTCCTTTAAAAGCAACATTTATTTCCCACGTTTCCGATACTGACACATACTAATTTTATAATCCACACATACTCTCTGATGTCATGTTTTATGTGTGCCTTTGTTAATTAAAATAATGAGAAAAGGCCCTTTTATATTTTTCTTAATATCTTTTTAAAGTATTACTGATCATTAGATGTCTTCTTTTTAAAGGATTTTTTAAACTTTTCCCCTAATTCTCTGAAGGTTTATTGAAATGTATGGCTGGGTGCTTAGATGCCTGAGACCAAGGTAAAATAGAATTTATACCTGAAACAATTCATTCTTATACTAGTCAAAGAACACCAGAGGTCTGGATTCTTGAAAAATCATAGATGTTTACCCAGATCAAAGTAAGGAGCTTACCCGATTCCACTCTATATTTGGGGCAACTACAAGTGCAGTCAATGGGTGATAATCTCTCTTCTCAACACTCTCCTCAGAGCCTTAGCTACATCTTTATTCCGGAGAGTATAAATCAAAGGATTCAGTGTGGGCGTGATAATGCTATAGAACACAGAGCCAATTTTGTCTTGCAGCGGAGTGCGCTGGGACCTGGGCCTCATATAGGAGAAGATGCAGGCACCAAACCAGAGGGAAACTACAATGAAGTGAGAGCTACAAGTTGCAAAGGCATTTCTCTTACTCCCAGCTGAACGCATCTCAAGGACGCTGTGGAGGATGAAAATATAAGATGTAGAAACCAGAATGATGGGGAAGAGGATAAGTATGATAGTACTGATGTACACTGTGGTCTCATAAACAGTGACATCACCACATACCAACTTCACAACAGCTGGAAGCTCACAGTAGAAGTGATGTATTTTCCGAGTCCCACAGAAAGGAAAGTGCATCAAGATCACTGTGTGAATTAGAGAGTTTATAGATGCCCCCAACCATGACATGACAGCCATCATCACTCCCACACTCCTGCTCATGAGCACAGTATAACGCAGTGGATGACAGATGGCAACATACCGGTCATAGGACATGAGAGCTAGGAGAAGACACTCGGCACCACCCAGAGACAAATAGAAGAAGTGCTGGGTTGCACAACCCACAAAGGAGATGGACTTCTTGCCAGATAGGTAATTGGTAGCCATCTTGGGGATGGTTGTGGAGACATGCATCAGATCCATGAGGGAGAGCTGGCTGAGCAGGAAGTACATTGGTGTATGAAGTCGGGGATCCACATAGATGAGGAGAATGGTCAGAGTGTTGCCACTCACTGCAATGAGGAAGATCATCATGGTCAAGGAGAAGAGAAAAAGGTGGGTGAGGGAGTCATCAAAGAGTCCTTCAAGCGTAAAGTCTGCCAGAAAGGTCTGATTCCTCTGCCACATGTTGCCTCTTCAGTCCCTGGGGAAACATGGAGTGGAAAAGAAGTGTGATGCCAAAAGTGCTAGGGTCTAACATGTGTGACAATGAACACTTTTGATCTAAGAAAGAATCTGCAATGAGAGAATTTTTTCTATTTCTAGTTATCCCACAACTATAATTGTTGCAAATAACTTTTTTAAAAGAGAAACTGAAATCACTCTTCATAAACGTGATCACTCTGAAATTATAAAATATTTAGAAACTATTGAAGGCCAACCTTATGTCTCTTCTCACTAAGATATATATAGAGAGAGATATATATAGATATATGTGGGGGGGCTGGGGATGTATATGTTATTTATGGGTTGCTGTGTGTGCGTGTGTGTGTGTGTGTGTGTGTGTGTGTGTGTGTGTGTGTGTGTGATGTGTTCATCTTTGCAGCTTATTTTATTAGTCCAGGTCTAATAAAATAAGATCTAATCTTAAATAAGATTAGATCTTAAATAAGATTAGATCTTATTTTATTAGACCTGGACTAATAAAATAAGATGAACCACTAATTGTGTGTGTGTATGTGTGTGTGTGTGTGTGTGTGTGTGTGTGTGTGTGTGTGTGTGTAATGGATGGTGTAACAGAACTCTAGCCTTACACTGTTGTGGATGCTGGTTAAGCAAATGGGGTACAACTGTCATATGTGTGTCTAATATTGGATGATAGACCTCGAGGCAACCAGTAAAGAAGGGAAGAGAGCTATAAAGAGGGGCAGAAAAAAGGCAGACTGAAACCCATAAAAATTAGCTGAAACACATAAAAATGTGAATGATCCTGACTAGCAAAGCCAAACTGAGTTACTACTACACAATGCAGATAAGAAACAACATGTATAAAATCAGGAGATTTTATGAAGTGCCTCTTTTTACTCCCATGTCCTGTGAAACAAGTCAACAGAAAACTAAAGCCCGGTTCAGACAGGACATCAAAGGCCCAGATCCTTCAGAAATGAAGACTTGGGTCACCCCACCAGACAAGGAATGATGACCACTGTAGACAAAGGAAATATGAAATGGGAAGTGAAAGAGGGTGGTTATAAATACCAGCCATGACCATGTGAGAAGCTGCAGGAATAAAACTTACTGTGTCTTTGAGCATTTCTTCCTAATGTTGCTAGGAGTATTATATACTAAAATTAAACTACCCAAAGGTGTTTCTTTCATTCCATCATACACCTATCAAACAAAAAGGCATGAATAAGAATTAACTTCACATCTCAGTATTTAAGAAATTAGATACAAAATAAGGTTTATGAATCAGATAGGAATAGAACGAATTTCACCCAAATGAGAACAAAAAGGACTTTATGCCCTCTTATAGGGAAAGAATTGGTATAATCTATATCCTATCCTTGAGAAAAGATTATCATGTTTTGGGTTACACATATATTAATCATATAAGATGAGGTATAAGTATAATTTTATTGTCCTCATTTGGATATTAATTATAATTTAAACAAATGTGAATGTGGATGCAATACACATACCTGTATTCCTGAACACAAACCAAAGACAGGTCCTGGGCAAGCCTGTAAGTCATCAAATTATTAATCAGGCTGACAAAACCAGAATTTTAACAGTTAATAAACCAAACTTCCCAGTCTTCCCTTTGTCCAATTCTTACATGTATACTAACTGCATGAGAGTTTAATCTCCATGGTGAAACCAGACTTGAATAGTAACAATCTAAATAGACCGTCCAAATATTCAACCTTTCCTGCTTTGTGTTTTTTCTGGCTAAACATATTTCAGATTATTAAATGCATGCTTCAAGCTATAATCACTAAGAAACAGGCCACATTCATTGCATTGATGCCTACTAATGCAGTCTAGGGTCTCATTTTACTGGCTGTCACTTCACACTGTTATTTCACACTGTGAACTAAAACACCAACCTGGCACATGCTCTACCTGATTACTGCCACCAAGCTGACATATCTACACACATCCTTTGCTTAACTGTCTACATGCTTCTCTACCTCTTTCTTCATAAGTGTCCAACTATCTCTGTAAATATCCAGAGAGCCTAACTTTTTCAGCATCTGACTCTTGTCTCTTTTCCTCCCTTGGCAAATTCTCCTAACAATTTCCCAATCTTGTTTGTGGCCCTTATATGACTTTTTCCTCGGTCTTCTCAAGAAGTATCCTCATGGGCTGACCAAATGTCACCACCTGACTTGTGGAATAAGCTGAGAGGCCCGAGTTTCTAATAAAGGTTTCCTGGATACCTAAGCCCCAACATTATCTTACCTGGCCTTCCTCTGAAGAAGTTTGTGAGCAGAACAAGCATAGAAGTGGAGTAGACAGGAAAGAATAGTCCACACTGAGCCATCTAATGGCTACTTATCACTCAAAAAAGCCTTTTCTGAAGTATTCATCAGACTTCCTACTCTAACCCTAGAAATATCCCTTTACTATGAAATGTCATAGAGGATAATGGTCCAACACAGTCACCACTGTTTGCACTAATTACCTACGTGACAGAGCATCACAGGAATAACAGGACATGTGATTCCATAACACTCTCAAAACCTGTGCCTTCGATTTTGAACTCTATCAGCACACAACAGGAAAGGTCAAGTAACTGAACTTGTTTAACCCCTACTAGTTGAACCATGAAATCGTGCAGATATTTCCTCTGTCTCTAAACATATATTTGAACCTCCTCTCTATTCCACTTTGACAGCTTGGGCAATAGGAATTCCCATGAATGTCACATGATTAAGATGCTAAACAAACACTAGCTTAATCATCATGTTTCCTGAGTCAAAGGAAAACTGCTTTGGATTTTCTGTGGTGCTAGACGACTAAGGTACTCTTATCGTAGCTCTTACCTCCTCCCCTACTTCATAACATATAAATGTGGCTTATACAGCTAGGAAGCCCCTTCCTAAATGCACAAATGTTTCCTCAACAGCAATCACTGGGGTTAGAATGAGAACAGACTTAGCCTGACATGAGCCAGTCATGAGGGAAGAGGAGCAGGCTCTGTACGAAATAAAATGCCCCCCCCCTAGCCCAGAGGACCTATGATGACAGCTGAGGCAAACTGAGGACACTAAATAGATGGCATCAGGGATTCCCACCCAGAAGACATATACTGGATCTCTGCTGGGGACCATCACCCAAGATACCAATTAATCTTTGCTGCATACATTGAAATAAGCTTCCCCAAAGGGCATTATTTGGAGTTTGCTTGTATGGGCCAGGGGAATGAGATATTTTAGGAAGGCTGGCTCTGAAGATAACATGGGAATATACTCTCTAGAGGCCAATTAACTATGCAGAGAAGCCATTGCTAGAGTCCTTGACTTGTTTTTCACTTTGGGACCCAGATCACTTTTTTTACCCCCTTTCTATCCAACTCTTTTGAGAAGACTGTCTGAAAAAGATCTAGTCTCTTCTTGCACACTGACCACTTTTGTGGGTTTTCTCATGTGTCATATCATAGAAATGGAGGCAGATAATTCCCACCCCCACTCTTCATCATACTCCAATTTTATAGACTAAATGAATACATGTTAGAGTTCATATATGTAAGAAAAAGAAGTAGATGGCATATCTTTACATCTCCTACATTTATTTATTTGACAATCATTTGATGAGCACCTGCTATGTTCCTAGCATTGGATTAGTTAGCATGAACACAGTGATTAACAAGCATGTAGAGTCCTTTCCTCCATAGGATTTACAAATACAACAAATACATTAAGTTGAGTTAAGGGTTTTTAATAATCAATACCCTTCAAATACAAGTGATATGCAGCAAAGCTTATATTATCTTGAGGGGGAAACCACAGCAATTAAAAGCTTTTATCTCATCTTAGAATCAGCTAGATCCACCAGGCATGGCAGCATATGCCTATAATCCCCATACTTGGAAGCTCAGCAATTTAGTGAGACCTTATTTCAAAATGAAAAGTAAAAGGGACTAGAGTTCACATCATTGGTTGAGTGTCCCTGGGTTCAATCCCTAGTACCACATTAAAAAAAAAAAAAAGAAGCCAGGCGTGGTGGTGCACGCTTGTAATCCCAGCATTTGGGAGGCTGAGACAGGAGGATCTGGGTTCACGGCCAGCCTCAGCTACCTAGTGAGGCCCTCCACAACTTAGTGAGACCCTGTTTCAAAATAAAGAATAAAAAATAGGGCTGGGGGTGTAGCTCAGAGGTAGAATGCCCCTGAGTTCAATCCCCAGTACTGCAAAAAAAAAAAAAAAGAAGAAGAAGAAGAAGAAGAAGAAGAAGAAGAAGAAGAATCAGCTAGATCCAGAAACTTGAGTAATACCCGTGCTTTCCTTTCCCATCTTTCATCTTGACTTGAGTCTCTGTGTTGATCTCATTCTCTCAGGCATTTCTCTATGAAAGGTCAAGATGGTATCTGGAAAATCTAATGTCATACTCATGACTTGAAACTAGATACTCCTCCACCTCCAGATTAGAAAACACAAGAATGAAATATGTTTAAAAAGAGCTTTAGCCTATTGGCCACTCAGTGAAGCAATCGCTGTGTGATTGCTATATTAGACTGGATTAAAAGGAAAATCTAGCTGGGCACAGTGGCACATGCCTGTAATCCCAAGTATTTGTGAAGCTGAGACAGAAGAATCTCAAGTTCAAGGCCAGCTTCAACAACTTAGCAAGACCCTATTTCAAATTTTAATAAAGGGGGTCTGGATGTGTAGCTCAGGCTCAATCTCCAGTACAACAAAAAACTGACACCTAAGCTACTTAAATTGAAGTTAGAATTATCCCAGTAATAGCAAAGCAAACAAAAGTGCAGATAGAGACAAAGACATGAGCAGAACATCTGTGAGTTTTGTGACAATCTTAAGCAGCCTAACATACATGTAATTGGAGTCTTGAAATAGAGACAGGGGGATAGAAAAGATAACCAAAGAAACAATATAATACTACACACCATCTTGACCTAGTTAGAGAACACACTATTTTGTTTTTCATATGTATGTGGAATATTAAGGTAGGTCATATTCTACGTAATAATAAAAGGATCAATAAGCTTAAAATGAAAGTCATATAAAGTATTTTCCCAGGCCACTAAAAAATTAGAAATCATAACAGAGATATCTCCTGGAATACTCAAATATTAGAAAACTTCTAAATAACTCGCAGGTTAAGGGAGAAAATCAAAAGGAAAATGAGAAAAAAAAATTATTCATTAAGGCCACTTCACCAAGATAGGATTGATAAATAAAATATTGTAAATACTTAAAGTAAAAAACTTAATGAAGCCCTGTATGATGGTGCACACCTATAATCCCAATATATGGGAAGCTGAAACAGGAGGATCACAGGTTCGAAGTCACCCACAGCAAGTTAGTGAGGTTCTCTGCAACTTGATGAAAATGTGTTTTCAAATAAAAAATAAAAACAGGCTGGGGATGTAGCTCAAAGGTAGATTAGTTTTGCATTCAATTCCCAGAACCAAAACAAAACAAAACAAAAAACTTAATGAGTTTGGAAATAAGTGTACCCATAAAATCACCCTAATCTATCCAATAACCATGTCCACTGCCTCCAAAAGTTTACACCCACCTCTTTATTTACCTATGTAATTTCTGTGTGTGGAAACAAGTCTATTATTAGTATAATGTGCTATTATCTTAGCACATTTTAAAGTATATAATACAGAATTGTTAACTCTATGCTCTGTGCTGTATAGTAGAGAGCCCTAGGACTTGGGCAACTGTAATCTTATGCTCTGTGACGAATACTTCATTGTTGTTGCCCTCTCCCTAGACCCCTGGCAATCATTATTCTATTTTCTGATTCTGACTATTTTAGATTTCCAATATAAGTGTCATGTAGTATTTGTCATCCTTTGGATTATTTCGCTTTGTAAAATCTCCAGGTTGTTCTGTTTTCATAAATGGCAGAATTTCCTTCTTTAAGGATGAATAATATTCCACTGTATTTATGTACCACAATTTCTTTATCTATTTTCTATCAGAGGGCACTTAGATTGCTCCCATGTCTCTGGGCTATTGTGACTAACATCACAATGAACATTATCTATTAGTGGGAATTTAGATTGCTCTCTGTTCTGGCTATTATGAATAATACTTCAGTGAACATTAATATTTCCTCAATATCCTGATTTTGGAGTTTCTTTTGGGGGTGCATTGCAATTTTACATCATATTGGGGTATAGAGTGACAGAGAAATACATGCACGACTCTTGGTGTCCTTCCCACCCGAACCCTCCCCTCCCCACTTCCTCACCCTCCTCATGCATGTCTTTGAGATTAAAATTGGTAATTTTGTATACATCCATAGCATTATTTTAACTGTTACATTCTTGGACTTCTTCCCCCTCCTCCTTTCCCTCATCCCCCTCAGCCACTCCACTGGAGTCTCTGCTCTATCTGATGTTACTCTTATTTCCGAATATCTCTCTAGCTTCCACATAGAAAACATACATCTACTCACTGAGACTGGCTAAACTCACTTAGCATAATATTCTCAAGTTCCATCCATTTTCCTGCACATGACGTGATTTTTTCTTCTTTATGGCTGAGTAAAATTTCATTGTGTGTATATAACAAGGTTTTGTGATCAGTTCATCTGTTGGCTGACACCTACACTGGCTCCATAATTTGGATGTTATAAATTGTGCTGCTATGAACACGGATATCCAAGTATCATGATAACATTCTGATTTCAATGCCTTTGGGAAGATGCTCAGGAGCACTAACGCTGGGTCACAGGAGTGGTTCCATTTCGAGTCTTCTCAGAAACCTCCACACTGACCTCCATAGCAGCTGTACTCATTTGCAGTCCCAACAACAGTATAATAGAGTTCCCTTTTCCCCACATCCTCGCCAGCATTTATTATTATTTCTGTTCTTCATGATTTCCATTCCAGTTGGGGTTAGGTAGAATCTCAGTGCGGTTTTAGTTTGCATTTCCCTGATTTCTAAAGATGTTCAACATTTTCTCCAATATTTCTTGGTAATTTGTATTCTTTTTTTCTTTTTTTGGTACTGGGGATTGAACCCAGAAGCATTCTACCTTTGAGCTACAACCCCAGCCCAAATTTATTTCTTATTTGGAAACAGGGTCTTGATAGGTTGATGAGAGTCTTGCTACTTGCTGAGGCTGTACTCAAACCTGCAATCCTCCTGTCTCAGCTTCCCAAATACTGGGATTACAAGTGTGCGCCACCACGCCTGGTTTGTATTTCTTTTTTTCAAAGGAATTTTTTCACTTCAGTAGTCCATTTTTTTATTAGTTTCTTTTTTAATGCTAAGCCTTTTTAAGCTCTTTGTATATTCTAGATATTAGACCTTTGTCAGAAGGGTAAGTGGTGAAGATCTTTTCCCGCTCTGTAGGCTCTCTCTGTAGACTCTTGATGGTTTCCTTTGCTACACAGAAGCTTTTTAATTTAATGCCATCCCATTCATTAATTCTTATTTTAATTTCCTGAGCTTTCAAGGTCTTGCCTAGAAAGTTTCTACCTATACCTATATGTTGGAATGTTGGACCTATGCCCTCTTTTAGCAGTTTCAAAGATTCTTGTCCAATTTCTAGATCTTTGGACCATCTTGAGTTGACTCTTGTGCAGGATGAGAGGTTAGGGTTAATTTCATTTTTCTCTCTCTCTTTTTTTTTTTTTTTTTTTTTTTTTTTTTTTTTTGCGATGCTGGGGATTGAACTCAGGGGCATTCTACCTCCGAGCTGTACCCCCAGCCCTATTTTTTATTTTTTATTTTGAAACAGGGTCTCACTAAGTTGCAGAGTGCCTCACTAGGTAGCTGAGGCTGGCCGCGAACCCGGATCCTCCTGTCTCAGCCTCCCAAATGCTGGGATTACAAGCGTGCGCCACCACGCCTGGCTTAATTTCATTTTTCTACATATGGACAGTCACTTTTCCCAATACCTTGTTGAAAAGGCTGTCCTATCTCCAGTGTTATGTTTTTTGGCACCCTTATCAAAGATCAACTAGCTATAAATAGGAGGCTTTGTTTCTGAGTCTTCTGTTCCTTTGGTCTATGTGTCTGTTTTGTGCCAATACCATGCTGTTTTTATTACTATCACTTTATAGTATAATTTTTTTTATTTTATAATAATTGGTGCATTGTAATCATACATCTTTGTTAGGTACAAGCTGATAAAGGCATATATGCACACATTTATCATTTAACCCTTTCCCCCTTTCCCACCCCATGCCCTCGCCATCCCTCCTTCTCAAGTTCAGTTTAGTAATTAACCTTGATATATTTGTGAGAGTACATCACGTGCATTAGGGTGTCCCCCTTTCCCCCCCCCATCCACCCCCTCACTTAAGTCAACTTCTTTGCTCATCTAGGGTTTCCCCTTTTTCATCTGGAGACCCTCTTATGCCCCATCTTCTCCCTAGCATCTGCATAACAGGGAGAACATATGCTTTTTAACTCTTTGTGATTGTCTAATCTCACTAAACATAATGTTTCCCAGTTGCATCCATTTCCCTGCAAATAACATGATTTTGTTCTTCTTTATGGCTGAGTAAAATTCCATTATGTACATATCCCACAGTTTTGTAATCCAGTCATCTGTCGATGGACATCTTGGCTGTTTCCATAGTTTGGCAACTGTGAATTGTGCAGCTATAAACATAGATACACATTCGTTGGTCTGATAGTTGGTTTCCATTCTTCTGGGTAGATACCCAGAAGTGGTATTGCTGGATCATATGGTAAGTTCATTCCCATTTATCTGAGGATCCTCCATACTGTTTTCCAAAGTGGTTGCACTAATTTGCAATCCCACCAACAATGTATTAGAGTTCCCATTTCTCCACATCCTCGCCAGCAGGTGTTGCTGTTCGTGTTTTTGATGATTGCCATTCTGATTGGAGTTAGGTGAAATCTCAAGGTAGTTTTGATTTGCATCTCTCTGATTGCTAATGATGTGGAACATTTCCTCATCCATTTATTGGCCATTTGTATTTCTTCTTTTGTGAAGTGTCTATTTAGTTCCTTTGCCCATTTTTTAATTGGGTTATTTGTTTTCTTAGCTGTGAGTTTCTTGCGTTTTCTGTATATCTTAGATATTAGACCTCTATCAGAAGAGTAGCTGGCAAATATTTTTTCCCACTCTGTGGGCTCTCTGTTGAGTTTCTTGATAGTTTCCTTTGCTGCACAGAAGTTCTTCAGTTTAATGCAATCCCATGTATTGATCTTCCTTTGAGTTGCTTGTGCTTTGGAGGTCTTGTTGAGAAAGTTTTTACCTATGCCTATGTGTTGAAGTGTTGGCCTATGCCCTCTTCAAGCAGCTGCAAGGTCTCTGGTCTGACTTCCAGGTCTTTGATCCACCTTGAGTTGACTCTTGTGCAGGGTGAGAAAGTGGGGTTTATTTCCATTTTCCTGCATATAGTTAGCCAGTTTTGCCAACACCATTTGTTAAAGAGGCTATCTTTTTTCCAGTGTATATTTTTGGCTCCTTTGTCAAAAATCAATTGACTGTAAGCACGTGGGTCTGTTTCTGAGTTTTCTATTCTGCTTCAATGGTCTATGTGTCTGTTTTTGTGCCAATACCATGCACGCTGTTTTTATTACTGTGGCTTTGTAGTAGAGTTTGAAGTCAGGTATTGTGATACCTCCTGCATGGTTCTTATTGCTAAGGACTACTTTGGCTATCCTGGGCTTTTTGTTGTTCCAAATGAATTTAAGGACTGATTTTTCTATGTCTGTGAGGAGTGACCTTGGTAATTTCATTGAATCTGTAGATCACTTTTGGGAGGATGCCTATTTTGATGATAATTATTCTGCCTATCTGTTGGGAGCCAGCCGGTCAGAGCTGGAACTCACACTTTGAGGGAACTCCCCCTCAAAAGGCCACAATGACAATGCAGAAACAGGTTCTATCCATCAACCTGCTGTGGCCTTACCTAAAAAGGACATGATCAACCTTGACCAATCATGCAAGCCCACACGAGCTTGCCTGACCCCACCTGACCCCACCCCTCACCTCTGGGTACTTAAGCGGTCCTGCTTTAATAAAAAAAATTGAGGCTTGATCAGAATCCTGTCTTGCCTCCATTCTTTCGCGTCCCTTGTTTGTCTCATTCCCTTAGGATTAGCCTCCTTGGTCACCCGTTCACAACCCCCGCTGGCCGGGGCATTCACCTATCCAGGAGCATGGAAGATCTTTCCATCTTCTAAGGTCAATTTCTTTCTTCAACTTTTTATAGTTTTCCTTATAGAGGTCTTTTACCTCTTTGGTTAGGTTTATCCCTAAGTATTTTATTTTTCAGGGTGCTATTGTGAGTGGAATTATTTTCTGAATTTCTTTTTCAGTGGATTTATGGTTGGCATACAGGAAAGCTTCTGATTTTTTAAGATTTTGTATCCAGACACTTTGCTGAATTTGTTGATCAATTCTCTAAGTTTTTTGGTTGACTCTGTTGGGTCTTCTAAGTTTAGTATCATGTCATCTGCAAAAAGGGATAGTTTTAGTTCTTCTTTTCCTATTACTTTATAGTATAACTTGAAGTCAGCTATTGCAGTGGCTCCAGCATGGTTCTTATTGCTGAGAATTGCTTTGGCTACTCTAGGTCTCTGTTTTTATATATGAATTTTATAACTGATTTCTCTGGGTCTGTGAAAATGATGATGATATTTTAACAGGGATTGCACTGAATATGTAAACCACTTTTTGCAAGATGGTCACTTTTATTATATTTATTCTACCTATTCAAGAGCATGGGAGGTAATTCCATCTTCTAAAATATTCTTCAATTTCTTTCTTTAGTAGTTTATGATTTTCATTGTAAAGGTCTTTCACCTCCTTGGTTAAATTTATTCCTAAGTATTTTTGAAGTTATTGTCAATGGAATCGTTTTCTGTATTTCTTTTTCAGTGGATTCATGATTGGTGTAAAGGAATGCTAATGATATTCATAAGCTGATTTTGTATACTGCTACTTTGCTGAAACTATTTATCACTTCTAGAAGTCTTCCGATTGAGTTTTTGGATCTTCTAAGTAAAAGATCATGTCATCAGCAAACAAAGATAGTTTCAGTTCTTTTTTCCCTATTTGTATTCCTTTGATTCCTTTCTCCTGTCTTATTGCTGAGGCTAAAGTTTTGAGTACTATGTTGAATAGGAGTGGTGACAGTGGGCATCCTTTGTCTTGTTCCTACTCTTATGAGAAATTCTGTCAACTTTTCCCATTCATAGTCTTTATGATGTTAAGGTACATTCCTTCTATTCCTAATTTCCTCCGTGTTTTTATCATGAAAGGACGATGCATTTTATCAAATGCTTTTTTTGCATCTATTGAGATAATCATGTGATTTCTGTCCTTAGCTCTATTAATGTAGTGAATTACATTTATTGATTTGCATATGTTGAACCTGTCTTGCTTCCCTGGAATGAAGCCTAGTTCATCAATGATATTGGTCTGTAATTTTCATTTCTCGTGGTATCTTTATTTGGTTTGGGGATGAAGGTGATACTGGCTTCACAGAATGAGTTAGGTAGTTTTCCTCCTTTTTCTATTTCATGGAATAATTTGAGGATCACTAGACTTGGTTCTTCTACAAAGATTTTGTAGGATTCAGCTGGGGATCCATCTGGGCCTGAACTCTTTCTTTGATGGGAGACATTTTAATGCTGTTTTGATCTTTTTGCTTCCTATTGGTCTGTCTAGGTTTTCTCTGTCCTCTTACCCCAGTTTAGGTAAGTTGCAGGTATCTAGAAATTTGTCCATTTCCTCCAGGTTTTCTATTTTTACTGTAGTATAAGTTATCAGAATAGTTTCTAATAATGTTCTGGATTTCCACATTATCGGTGATATCTCCATTTTCATCTCTAATCTTGGAGATTTGGGTCTGTTCTTTGTGTACTAGGGATTTGCGGTACTGGGTTATTTGTGGTACTGAGGATTAAAGCCAGAGGCATTCTACCTCCGAGCTACACTCCTAGCTTTATTTTATTTTTTGTTTTGAAACAGGGTCTCACTGTGTTGCTGAGAGACTCACTGCATTGCGAAGGCTGGTCTTGAACCTGCAATCCTTCTGTCCCAGCATTCCTAGCACAGGAATTACAGGTGTGCACCACGCCCGGCTTCTTATTTCATTTCTATGGTATTTGCCCAGTACTGGCATTACTGAATCATGTGATAGTGCTATTTTTAATTTTTTAAGGAACTTCCATACTTCAGTCCATAGCGGCCACACCAATTTATATTTCCACCAGCATTCCACAAGGGTTACTTTTCTCCAGATCTTCACCAATTTTTGCCATCTTTCAGGGATTTTTTTTATAGCCATCCCAACAAATATGAGGTGATTCTCACTGTAATTTTGATATGAATTTCTCTGATGATTAGTGATATTGAGTACCTCTCATATACCTGTTGGCCCTTTTTATGTCTACTATAGAGAAATGCCTACCCAGATCCAATATCTATTTTAATAAAATTGTGTACTTTTTTTTTCTATTGAGTTATAGGGGTTCCTCATATATTTTTATGTTATAAAACACTACATTACGTACTTTTGGCAGATGCAAGCATTACATTAATAACCATCTATAAATTTAGCTTGAGCTGGATGTGGTGACACATGCTTGTAATCCCAGTACTTGGGAGGCAGAGACAGGAAGATGGCAGGTTCGCAGCCAGCCTCCACAACCTAGTGAAACCTGTTTCAAAATAAAAGAATAAAATAGGACTGAAGATATAGCTCAGAGGAAGAATGCCACTGCATTCCATCCCTAATACTACACACACACACACACACACACACACACACACACACACACACACATACACATACACTTAGCTTGGATTAATTCATTCTCAAATAATCTTACAATGTTCCTATAATATCACAGTTGTGTAAGGAGACAGAGCAGAAGCAGCACAACCTCTGTCTAGATAGGACTATGAACTGGTTGTTCATGCAACACAACATGCTTGTGCCTTCAAAAACAACCCTGATCAGGTTTCAAATCAACTCTACCTGTTGTAGAATGTTAGAAGGGAAATCCAACCTTAGCTTCAGTGGGTAAAGAATATAAGACTCATGATGTGTAGCTCATCTTATATAAAATACCAAAAACAGTGATTCTCATTTCTAAAAATTAGAATACCTATCAAGGGCTGGGGGTATAGCTTAGTGGTAGACAACTTGTCTAACATGAGTGAGTTCTTGGGTCCAAACCTCAGCACTACAAAGGAAAAACAGAGAAATAGTTATCAAAGAAGGGATAACTCTACTCCCAAATCTTGATTTTTTTTCCCCTCAAGATATCACCCTCCAGAGGTTTCATAACTGTTTTTTCACTAGTAGAGGAAGATATAAAAATTTGTCCTTGCCTTCAACAGTCTTCAGACCATTAAACCCAGGAAAGTTCACTGGCATGTCAGTGCACTGCGTTTCCATGGCACTGATCTCTAGCTTTCTGAGATGAAGTGTTACCAAGGTAGTATTCTTTATATTGTCCTTCTCTGAATTAAATATCATGAATACCAGATGGGATAGTAAAACAATCTAACTTCCTTTAATTAATTCATGAAACAAGTTAGGTGTGGTGGCACACGCTTGTAATCCCAGCATTTGGGAGGCTGAGACTGGATTCGCAGCCAGCCTCAGCTACCTAGTGAGGCGCTCCGCAACTTAGTGAGACCTGGTTTCAAAATAAAGAATAAAAAATAGAGCTGGGGGTATAGCTTGAAGGTATAATGCCCCTGAGTTCAATCCCCAGTACTGCAAAAAAAAAAAAAGAAAGAAAGAAAAAATTATGTAACAAACAGTTCTTGAGTACTTATTGTCAGGTACTTTCTTGGCACTAGTGTCAACAGGAAAGAAAGCAAAGTCCTTGCCCTCATAGAGCTTACATTCTAGAAAAGCAGACAAGAACTATAATATAAATAATATAATATTATGCAAAATCATGCCATAGTATTTAAAAATAAAGTTCAAGAAGGCAAAAGAGAATTATGAGTACTGTTATAGGTAGGAGAATCAGAGAGGCACATTTTGGCAAGGTTAAATTTTAGAATTCAAAAGGGAGTAAGAGCCAGGCATGGTGGCATATGCTTGTAATCCCAGTACTTGGGAGGCTGAAACTATTACAGTAGTTCAGGAAAGATATGATAGTGAAAATGCTGATGCATAGTCACGTCTTGGTCAGTTAGGGCTGCTATAGTATCATGGATTATGTGACTTAAATCTAACAACAACAAAAAAAAAATATTTCTCACAATTCTGGTGGCTTAAAAGTCCAAGATCAAGGTGCCTGCAAATTCAGTGTCTAATGAGAACTCACTTCATGATTTACAGAAATCCGTCTTGTCCCTGTGTCCTCACATGGAGGACAGAGCAAGAGAGAGAGAGCTCTTTGGAGTCTCATTTATAAAGGTACTAATCCCATGTTAGTACTCCAACAACACCAAATCACTGCCCAAAGACCCTAATGCCATCAACTGGGGTTAGGATTTCAACATGAATAGGGGAGGAGCACAAACATTTAGTCCATAGCTATCATTTTAGTTGTATATCTGAAAGGTCAATCCAACATAGAGTGTGAGAGAAAAAGGTGCCAGTGGGCACCAAGGTTTCCGACCTAATAACGAGATGGTTTGGGTACCATATACTGAGATAAGAAACACTGGAAAGGACAAGTAAGTATGTTTAAGGATGAGCTTGGTTTTGGACCTGTTAAGTTTGATATGTTTATTAGACAGTTCAGAGGATATAGAATTGGAAGTCTGATATGTGAGTCAGGAGTTCAGAGGAAAGCTAAAAATAGAAATAAAAATTCAATATAATGAAACCATACATTATTACTTGGGAACTGAGTAGAAATAGAAAATGGGTCTCAGGCTTGAACTTGTGACTATCCAACATTAAAGAAGCTGAAATTATAAGAAGACTCAAGAAAAGAAAATTAAAAATAAAAAGCCAATGAATTTGGTCTTAAACTGAATGTGGTGCACAATGAAGAAAGTGTCTCAAAAAGGAAAGCATGGAGCTGGGCGTGGTGGCACAGGCTTGTAATCCCAGCATTTGGGAGGCTGAGACCGGAGGATCCGGGTTCGTGGCCAGCCTCAGCTACCAGTGAGGCCCTCTGCAACTTAGTGAGACACTGTTTCAAAATAAAGAATAAAAAAATAGGGCTGGGAGTATAGCTTGGAGGTAGAATGTCCCTGAGTTCAAGCCCCAGGACCAAAAAAAAAAAAAAAAAAAAAAAAAGGAAAGCATGATTGGGCTTTCTCAATTGCTGGTGTGGTGGGCAAACTAAAAATTGACCATTGGTGATGTGGCAACAGGGAAACCATTTATAACATTCCTACTAATGGTTTCAATGCAGTGATAATGATAAAAGCCAACTGAAGTGAATTCAGGAAAGAATAGAAGCAGAAAACATGGAAAAATATAGTAAAGAAAAAAACTGTCTCAAGAAATTTTTCTGTAAAGTTGCACAGGCTAAAGCCTATGGAGAGGAATTTCCTTTTTAAGATGAAAACACGGGAGAGAAAATATAATTTCAGGAGAAAGATCCTTTTAGAGCTGGTAAACAAGTAAACAGGGCAGCCATAGGTAAAAGATCCCTACAGATCAGGCAACTTTTATTACTGTCATTAACCCAAATGATCTTATCCCCAGTGGACAAATTCTACATTGGACCTCCTCTTTAACTTGTTTGGTGGGGTAATTTGACAGTAGGTAGCTATGGGGCCCTAGTGTCTAGGCCTGGTTCTTTAATGCTCCCACTGACTCTGTCATCTTTCCAACAATCCTTCAACAAAATTATTTTCCAATACGTCATTTAGAATCCATTTTTTATCTCAGAACTAGTATCTCCAACTAACAGAGAATCTCAAATAACTGTAGTATTTGCATTAAACATATGAGATTACTGAGGCCTAGAGAGATTAATTACCATACAACAGAGTGTTAGCAAGTGACAGACTCTAGTCCAAACCATTTTGAATCAGAATCACAGGGCTAGAAGCACCAGAAAACAAAAAAGATATTTTCATCTTTTGAAATAATGAAAATAATATCCCTAATTGATCCATTGTATATCAAATCTATACATGTACATGACAGATCCAATGTAGTCTAAATATATCTACAAGTATATGTTTAAAGAACGTTGTTTCCTCACTATCATAATGCACACAAAAGAACTTAAAAAAAAATTAAATAACCTGTGATTTCTTGTAATGTTCCAGGAAGAAAAAAAAGAATGTTAAAATTCATAAGGGCAAATTCAAAATACTGAGTTTAGCACTTGGATCATAGTAAGCACTTAGTAAATATTTGCTAAATATAACACATAGACAAAATTATGTATAAATATTATTATGATTTATGTACACAGAATTAATCATTCATTCCCTTCTGAATTGCTACATACTCTTTCACAAAAACCTAAGGGCCTAAGAATATAACTTCTATATCATCCATCCTTCCATTTTTTTGTCTTTATTTTTGTTCTTTTGTTTTGATGCTGGGACTGAACCTACGGGCATTCCACCTCTGAGCTAAACTCCCAGCCTTTTTTATTTTTTATTTGGAAACAGGGTCTCCCTAAGTTGCTGAGGCTGACCTCAAATCTGTGATCCTCCTGTTTTAGCTTCCCAAGTACTGAGATTACAGGTGTGCCACCACACCCAGCTCCTTCCCTCCTTTTAAAAACACTCTTTACTTCCCATGCTTCTGATATTAAGCAACTTATTATAATTTTATATTCTATAAATACACTCTGGTGGCATGTTTTACATTTTTTATTAATGAAAACAATAACGGGAAAGGCCGTTATATCTTTATCTGATATCTTTTTTGTAGTGTCACTGATCTTTATATGTCTTCTTTTAAAAGGGTTTTTGTTTTAACTTTTCCTCTAATTCTCTTAAAGCTTATTATTGAAATGCACTGCTTGGCACTTAAATGCCTGAGACCAAAGTAGAATAGTGAAGTTATATATGAAACACTTCATTATTAAACTAGTCAAAAAGCATCAGAGATCTTGACTCTTGAAAAAAATCTTAGACATTTTACCCATATCAAAGTATAAAGCTTGTCCGATTCCACTCTATATTTGGGGCAACTACAAGTGCAGTCAATGGGTGATAATCTCTCTTCTCAACACTCTTCTCAGAGCCTTAGCTACATCCTTATTCCGGAGAGTATAAATCAGAGGATTCAGTGTGGGCGTGATAATGCTATAGAACACAGAGCCAACTTTGTCTTGCAGTGGAGTGCGCTGGGACCTGGGCCTCATATAGGAGAAGATGCAGGCACCAAACCAGAGGGAAACTACAATGAGGTGAGAGCTACAAGTTGCAAAGGCATTTCTCTTACTCCCAGCTGAACGCATCTCAAGGACACTGTGGAGGATGAAAATATAAGATGTAGAAACCAGGATGATGGGGAGAAGGAGAAGTATGATAGTACTGATATACACTGTCATCTCATAAACAGTGATGTCACCACATACCAACTTCACAACAGCTGGAAACTCACAGTAGAAATGGTGTATTTTCCGAGTCCCACAGAAAGGAAAGTGCATCAAGATCACTGTGTGAATTAGAGAGTTTATAGATGCCCCCAACCATGACATGACAGCCATCATCACTCCCACCCTCCTGCTCATGAGCACAGTATAACGCAGTGGATGACAGATGGCAACATACCGGTCATAGGACATGAGAGCTAGGAGAAGACACTCGGCACCACCCAGAGACAAATAGAGGAAGTGCTGGGTTGCACAACCCACAAAGGAGATGGACTTCTTGCCAGATAGGTAATTGGTAGCCATCTTGGGGATGGTTGTGGAGACATGCATCAGATCCATGAGGGAGAGCTGGCTGAGCAGGAAGTACATTGGTGTATGAAGTCGGGGATCCACACAGATGAGGAGAATGGTCAGAGTGTTGCCACTCACTGCAATGAGGAAGATCATCATGGTCAAGGAGAAGAGAAAAAGGTGGGTGAGGGAGTCATCAAAGAGTCCTTCAAGCGTAAAGTCTGCCAGAGAGGTCTGATTCCTCTGCCACATGTTGCCTTTTCAGTCCCTGGGGAAACATGGAGTGGAAAAGAAATGTGATGCCAAAAGTGCTGGGGTCTAACATGTGTGACAATGAACACTTTTGATCTAAGAAAGAATTTGCAGTGAGAGTTTTTTTTCTATTTCTAGTTATTCAACAGCTATAGTTGTTGAGATGACACTGGGTGTGGTGACTTACACCTGTAATCTCAGTATTTGGGAGGCTGAGACAGGAGGATCACAGGTTCGAGGACACCCTCAGTACCTCAGCAGTTATAAAGATCTCAGCCACTAGCTAGACGTTGTTTCAAAACAAAAAGTAAAAAGGGGTGGGGATGTAGCTCAGAGGTAGAATATCCCTGGGTTTAATCCCTAGTACCACCAAAAAATATTTAGGTGACTTTTTTTTTAAGAGAGAAACCTAAAATCTCTCTTCACAAGCATGATCACTCCAAAATTTCAAAATATCTATACTCTTTTAATGACCAATTTTTTGTCTCCTCTCACTAAGAAATATATGTGTGAGTGTGTATATTTATGTGTGTGGGATAAGGAACAACATGTGTGGAATCAGGAAATTTTATAAAGTGCTTCTTCCTACTCCCAAACCTCATGGAGCAGGTCATTAGAAAACCAAAGCCCGATTCAGACAGGACATCAATGGCCCAGATCCTTCAGAAATGAAGATCTGGTTCACCCCACCAGACAAGGAATGATGACCATTGTAGACAAAGGAAATATGAAATGGGAAGTGAAAGAGGGTAGTTATAAATACCAGCCATGACCATGTGAAAAGCTGCAGGAATAAAACTTACTGTGTCTTTGAGCATTTCTTCCTAATGTTGCTAGGAGTATTATATACTAAAATTAAATAAACAAAATGTTTCTTTCATCCCACCACAATCTTATCAAACATAAAAACTATGAATAATAGTTAACTTGAAGTGGGGTGTGGTGACACAACACATAATCCCAGCACTTGGGAGGCTGAGACTGGAGGATCCGGGTTTGAGGCCAGCCTCAGTAACCTAGTGAGGCCCTCTGCATCTTAGTGAGACCCTGTTTCAAAATGAAAAATAAAATAGGGCTGGGGGTGTAGCTCAGGGGTAGAATGTCCCTGAGTCCAATCCCCATACTACACACACACACACACACACACACACACACACACACACACACACAAATAGGACTGGACTGGGGGTGTAGCTCCAAGGTAGGAATGACTCTGGGATGAACTTTCAATACCAAAAAAAAAAGATTTAATTTCATATGTCAGTATTTAAGTCACTAGATATAAAATGAAGTTTATGAATCAAATAGGAATAGAATAAATTTCAACCATTACTTTCCTTTTTATCAGTACTGGAGATTGAACCCAGAGGCATTCTACCTTTGAACTATATCCCAAGCCCAATTTTTTATTTTGGGGTGATACTGGGGATTGAAGCCAGGGGAATTTTACCTCTGAACCACACTCCCAGCCCTATTTTATTTTTTACTTTGAAACAGGGTCTCACTAGATTGCTGAGAGTCTTGCTACATTGTCAAGGCTGTCCTGGAACCTGTGATCCTCCTGCCTCAGCCCCCCAAGTATTGAGATTACAAGCATGCACCACCACACTACGCTTTTTTTTTTTTTTTTTTCAAAAACAAAACAGGGTCTTGCTAGGTTGCTGATGCTAAATTGCTGAGACTGTCCTTGAATTTGCAATCCTCCTGTCTCAGTCTCCCAAGTACTGAACTACAAACATACACCACTATGCCTGGCTAACCATTATTTTCCAAAAAAATGATTTTGAACCCTCTTATGGAAATTACATTGTATTTTATATCCTCTTCTTGGCCAAAGATTAACAAGGTTTTTATTATATATAAGATAGGTAAGGTATAAGGATAATTTTGCATTATCTTCATTTGGAGAAAAAGTATAATTCAAAGAAACGTATATGGGAGCCATGTTGACTCATAACAAAACAAATATATTTCTGTACCTTAAAGCAAACCAGAAGTATGCCCTGGGCAGGCCTCTGAGTCATCAAATTATGAATCGAGTTGACAAAGCTAGGAATTTTAACAGTTAGTAAGCCAAATTTCCCAATCATCTCTTTATCCAATTCTCACATGTATACTAATGGAATGAGAGCTTGATCTCCATGGTAAAACTAGACTCGAATAATAATAATATAGAACCAGGCATGGTGGCACATACCTGTAATCTCAGTACTTGGGACACTAAGACAGGAGGATCACAAGTTCATGGCCAGTCTCAGCAACTTAATGAGACCCCCAGTAACTTAGTGAGACCCTGTTTCAAAATAAAAAAATAATAATAAAATAGGTCTGCAGGTGTAGCTCAAAGGTAGCATGCCTGAGTTCAATCCCCCCGGTACTAAAAAATCATCATCATTATAATAATCATCATCATCATCATCATCATCTAAATTTATCTTCCAAATATCCACCTTATTCTTGTGTGGGGGAGGGGGTTTACTGAGGATTGAACATAGAAGTATTCTGCCTCCAAGCTATACCCCCAACCCTTTATATTTTTTGTTTTGAAACAAGGTCTCACTAGGTTGCTGAGACCCTCACTATGTTGCTGAGTCTGATCCTGAACCTGCAATCCTCCTGACTTAGCCTTCCAAGTACTGGGATTACAGGCATGCTCTACCATACCCAGATGTACCTACCCTATTCTGCTCTGTGTTTTTCTTCCTAAACATCTCCCTAGGCCTTCACATATTCCAGATTATTTACTTACATTTTAAAGCTATGAACACAGAACTCAATGAATTCTTCAAACTATAATTTGATCACTAAGAAAAAGGCCACATTCATTATCTTTATGCCTATCCGTGCAGCCTAGGGCCTCATTTTTATGGCTGTGACATCACTGTTATTTCACACTCAGCTGCTGTGGACTAAGATACCAATCTCACCCATGCTCCATCTAATTACTCCCACTGAGACAGGATTCCCAGCTTTGTCCTTAAGACTATTTTGGGCTAGAAGCAAAATAAAAAGAATAAACCTTCACAATCTCCCTCAGACAAAAACAAAGCAGAGTGACCCTAGGCAGCTCAAGTATGACCCAGCACAGGCTCTCTCAAACACAGACAAAGCAGTGATTAAAAAGAATAACAATATAAAGATTAATATCATGAATAATTTCATGGCCTGCTTCTGTCATCATGCTTACAATAGGAAACACATGTCTCACGCTTACCCCTCTCCTCTCAATATTAGGTGACCAAATGTATAAAAGAGCTTGTATGCTCAGTGTTTGGGGCTCAGACCTAAAGCTTTGCTTACTGAGCCTTCACTAGTTTGTTTTTTGGTTTTTGGTTTTGGGTTTTTTTCCTTTTGGGGACTTTCCTGGAGAGATGAAATGATCCTGCAGACAAAAAAGGTGTAATTTTAAACAAGATTAAGGGTAAGACTGAACCCAAGTTAGCTTGGTTTCCTGACATATTTTTTCTAATCCAGTTTTAATAGTTTCGTTCATTTTCTCTACTTTGCCTAAACTCTGTGATCTATATGTAGCTTCTAGGTGATGTCCAGGGCAACTGCCACATCCTGGGTGACTTTTATGACACAGGCTGGACCATCATCTGTGTGTGTGTGTGTGTGTGTGTGTGTGTGTGTGTGTGTGTTACTGGTAGTTGAGCCCAGAGACATTCCAGATGTGATGCCTGGACCAGGAGGGTCCTTTGATCCCCATATGTACATAGATGCCATGGGGTACCCATGGGAGTTCCAGATAAGTACAAAGCAAGAAACCAAATAGCCACAGGCTTTGAGTCTCTTTTCTGGTGGGTCACAATCAATAAAAGTGTAGAATGGAAGCCAGGCGTGGTGGCGCACACTTATAATCCCAGTACTTGGGAGGCTGAGACCGGAGGATCCGGGTTTGCAGCCAGCCTAAGCTACTTAGTGAGGCTTTCCACAACTTAGTGAGACCCTGTTTCAAAAATAAAGAATAAAAAATAGGACTGGGGGTGTGGCTCAGAGGTAGAATGCCCCTGGGTTCAATCCCCAGTACTGAAAAAAAAAATTAGATTGGATAAATTACATCTACTATAATCAGCAAAGATTTGTCAATTATACCCAAAATGCAACAAAAGGAGTTACCGACCAATTAGGCCCCACCAGTCAGATGGCCTGGGAAAACAGGATGGCTTCAGATATGTGACTGGCAGAAAAAGGAGGTATGTGTGATGCTGGGGGAAGCTCAATGTTGCACTGTTATACCAAATAACACTGCCCCTGATGGAACCATTACCCAAGCATTAAAAGGACTGACCACCCTGGCTGATGAATTGGCAGAAAACTCTGGAGTTGACAACCCTTTTAGCAACATGCTCCAAAAATAGTTCAGAAACTAGAAAACTTTATTGGCCTCAATCTTAACCTCCTTAATAGCAGTCACAGGAGTTTTCATCCTGGTCAGATGCTGTCTCATACCATGTGACAGACGGTTAATCCAACAAGCAGTAAAAACCTCACTAGCTAAAAGGTGACTTGGGTACGACTCAGCACAGGCTCTCTCAAATATAAACAAAGCAGTGACAAAAAGAAAAGCAATATGATTAATTGCATGATCTGCTTCTGTCACCATGCTGACACTAGGAGATGCGCATCTCACACTTACCCCTCCCCTCCCAACATTAGGTGACCAGTGTATAAAAGAGCTTGTATGCTCAGTGTTCAGGGCTCAGACCCAAAGCTTTGCTCAATGAGCCTTCACTAGTGAATAAAGTAACCTGCTTTTCCTATCTCTGGCCACTGTCTCTTCTTTTCAGGGACCTATTTTTCCTGCAACACCATCAAGTTGACATATCTACAAACATCCTTTTGCTTAATTATCCATATACTTCTCTATCTCTTTCCTCATTGGTGTCCAGTTATCTCTGTAAATATCTATACCATAAGTTTTCATCATCTGCCTTGTCTCTCTTCCTCCCTTAGCAAACTTTCCTAATAATTTCCCATTCTTATTGCAGCCCTCAAATTACTCTTTTCTCTGCCTTCTCAGAAAGCATCCTCATGAGCTGACCAAATATCACCACTTGATTTACGGAATAACTAACAATGCTCTAGTTTCTACTAAAGATATCTGGATACTCTGACAATATCCTAGTTTCTAATAAAAATAGCCGGATACCGCAAGCCCCAAGATTATCTTACCTGGAATTTCCTTTGTAAGACTTGCACACAGAAGAAACATAGATGTGAAACAGAGAAGAAAGAATAGTCCACACTGACCCACACACTGGTTATTGATCATTCAAACAAGCCTTTTCTGAGGCACTCATCAGATTGCTTTCTCTAAACCTGAAAATTCTCCCATTTACTACAAAATGGCATAAAGGATATTGGTCCAACACAGCCATCATTGTTTGTACTAACTACCCAAGTGACAGAGCATCACAGGAGCAATAAGACTGTGATTCTGTAGCACTCGCAAAATCTGTGCTCAACTCCTGCATAGGTCACAGACTGAAAGGTGATCCTGCTAGGGGCACTGTCTGTTCTAGCCACAAAAACTTGAAATCTTTCTGAATTGACTTCCCTCTTTGGTTTATGATAACAGTATTATAGTGAATAGTCACAATGGCAAATATGATTTTTTTTATTTTTGTTTAAGTAGAAAAAAAGAAAATCTGGTGTGGTGCACGCATATAATCCCACTTGGGAGGTTGAGACAGGAGTATCACAGGTTCAAGGTCAGCCTCAGTAACTTAGGGAGATCCTCATTAATTTATCAAGTCTCGAGCTGGGCATGGTGGTGCACACTTATAATCCCAGCATTTGGGAGGCTGAGACCGGAGGATCCAGGTTTGTGGCCAGCCTCAGCTATCTAGCAAGGCCCTCCGCAACTTAGTGAGACCCAGTTTCAAAATAAAGAATAAAAAATAGGGCTGGGGGTATAGCTCAAAGGTAGAACGCCCCTGAGTTCAATCCCTAGTACCGAAAAAAAAAAAAAATTTAGCAAGTCTCTGTTTCAAATTTTTTTAAAAAAATTTAGCCAGGCTTGGTGGTACATGCCTGTAACCTCAGTATTTGGGAGGCTAAGACAAGAGGATCACAGGATCAAGACCAGCCTCAGAAATGTAGCAAGACTCTGTTTCAAAATAAAAAATAAAACAGGGCTGGGGTATATCTCAGAGGCACAATGCCCCTGGGTTCAATTCCCAATACCACACACACAAAAAAAAATTTAATTTAGCCGGGCGTGGTGGCGCACGCTTGTAATCCCAGCATTCGGGAGGCTGAGACCAGAGGATCCGGGTTTGCGGCCAGCCTCAGCTACCTAGTGAGGCACTCCACAACTTAGTGAGACTCGGTTTCAAAATAATGAATAAAAAAATAGGACTGGGGGTATAGCTTGGAGGTAGAATGCCTCTGAGTTCCATCCCCAGTACCAAAAAAAAAAAAAATTTAAAGAGCTGGAAGTGTAGTTCGGAGGTTGAATGCCCTTGAGTTTAATCCCCAGTACAAAAATCATCATCATCACTATCATCATCATCCATGCTCATATTTTGAGCTCTTTTATCCCACAACAGGACATATTAATTAACTGAACTTACTTCTTAGGCTTTGGAATCATACAGATGTTTCCTCTGGCTCTAAACATATATTTGAGCCTCCTCTCCATCCCACTTTGAAAGCCTGGGCAATAGGAATTCCCATGAATGTCACATGATTAAGATGCTAAACAAATACCAACTTAATCATCATGTTTCCTGAGTCAAAGGAAAACTGCTTTGGATTTTCTGTGGTGTTGGATCACTAAGGTACTCTCATCGTAGCTTTTACCTCCTCCCCTACATCATAACATATGTGGCTTATGCAGCTAGGAAGCCCATTCCTGACTGTACAAATGTTTCCTCAACAGTAATCACTGGGGTTAGAATGAGAGCGGATTTGGCCTGACATGAGCCAGTCATGAGGGAAGAGGAGCAGGCTCCGTAAGAAATAAAATGCCCCCCTAGCCCAGAGGACCTAGGATGACAGCTGAGGCAAACTGAGGACACTAAATAGATGGCATCAGGGATTCCCACCCAGAAGACATATACTGGATCTCTGCTGGGGACCATCACCCAAGATACCAATTAATCTTTGCTGCATACATTGAAATAAGCTTCCCCACAGGGCATTATTTGGAGTTTGTTTGTATGGGCCAGGGGGATGAGATATTTTGAGGAGGCTGGCTCTGAAGATAACATGGGAATATGCTTTCTAGGGGTCAATTAACTATGCAGAGAAGCCATTGCTAGAGTCTTTGACTTGTTTTTCACTTTGGGACCCTGATCAGTTTTTTTAGCCCCTTTCTATCCAACTCTTTTGAGACCATCTGAGAAAGATCTAGTCTATCTTTCCCACTGTGCCTTTTAAGGATTTTCCCAGAAGTCAAGAAAATACAGGTTATTCTCACATTCATTCTTCATCATACTCCAATATTATAGACTACATAATTATAACGTCAAGACTTCATAGAGGTAAAAGAAGACAATGGCATGCCCCTACATCTCTTATACCTCCATCTCATCCTCATACCCTCCCTTCTTCTCATTATAAGAAAATGTTGAGCTTTTCTTTCTCTATTTCAACTCAGATACTAAAATACCTTGCTTCACTGAGTTTATCTTTGTTCTGCATTGTTGCTTATTCTTTAAGTAGATTAAACATATCACTACTTTCTTCAAAGTCTACTAATTCTTTTATCTGGTGTTCTCCATTATGCGAGAATATGATATCTCTCAGTGAAGGCAGCTGTGACAGTTATATCATTCATTCATTCAATATTTAACAAATATTTGATGAGTGCCCGCTATGTTCTAAATACAGTACTGGTTAGTATGTGTACAATGATTAACAAGCATGCATTGTTCTATTCTGCATAGGATTTATAGATATAATAAACATGAAATTGTTTTAAGGGTCTCTATTCATCAATGTATTTCAAATGCAAATGACATGAAACAACACTTATACTCATTGTAATGGAAGAGTCTAGAATCCCAGCAATGAGTTGGGGTACAAGTGATCTCAGAAATAGATCCAGTAACTTAAGTAATGTCAGTGCTTTCTTTTCCCATCTTCTATCTTGACTTAGGTCTCTGTATTGATCTCATTCTCTCAGGCACTTCTCTGTGAAAGGTAAATATGGTATCTGAAAACTCTAATGTCTAAAATCTAATACTTCTCCACCTCCAAGTTAAAAATCTCCAAGAAACAAATCTGTTTAACAGAGCTTTATCCTGATGGTCACTTCTTGAAGCAATCACTGTGTAATTACTATGTTAAACTGGGTCGAAAGGAAAATCCTTTTAAAGATGGTGACACCTAAGCTAAGGTATGGGTGGATAGCAGGTTCTGGGGATTAAACCCAGAGGAATTCTACATCTGAGATATACTCCCATCCTTTATTTTTGTTGTTGTTTTGTTGTTGTTACTGTTATTGTTTTGAAAAGGTGTCGTTAGGTTGCTGAGTCTCACTAAATAGCTGAGGCTGGTCTTCAACATGCATTCCTCCTGTCTCAGCCTCCCAAATGCTGGGATTACAGGCAGGCACCACCACACCACCACACTGTCTTGAAGCTAAGATCTATACATTAAGATAAGAGTTGCCCAGATAATAAAACCACAAAGTAAAGTCCAGATAAAGACAAAGCCATGAACATGACATCTCTGAGCTTTGGCAAAACCACAAACAGCCTTATATCCACATAACTTAGATACATGTTATCTGAAAGAAAAGCAACAGAAGGAATAGAGAAAAAAAAAAAAAGAACTGTTAACCATCTTGACCTGATACTTACAGAACACTCCACTCAACAAAAGCAGAATAGAAGCCGGGCATGGTGGCGCACACTTGTAATCCCAGCATTTGGGAGGCTGAGACTGGAGGATCCAGGTTCGAGGCCAGCCTCAGCTGCTTAGTATGGCCCTCCGCAACTTAGTGAGACCCTGTTTCAAAATAAAGAATAAAAAAATAGGGCTGGGGGTGTAGCTTGGAGGCAGAATGCCCCCAAGTTCCATCCCCAGTACCACACACACAAAAAAAAAGAATACATTTCTTTTGTATGTATGTGGAATATTTATTAAGATAGGCCATATTCTAAGCCATAACAAAAAAGATCAATAAATCAAATTTAAAGTCATACAAAGTATTTCCTCAGGACACTAAAGAATTAGAAATCAATAATAGAAATATCTCCTGAAAAAAAAATAGTGAAACTTCTAAATAACTCACAGATCAAAGGAGAAATCAAAAGAGAAATAAGAAAACATTTGTTCATTATAACCACTTTGCTAAGGTAGGACTGATACACAAAAAAGTACATATTTAATATATCAAGCTTGATGAGTTTAGAGATAAGTATAACTATAAAATTTCCATAATCTATGTCATAAACATGTCCACTGCCTCTGAAAGTTTACACCCATCCTCTTTATTTACCAAGTAATTTTTGTGTGTGAAAAAAAAAATGCTTACAAGATCTACTGTCTTAGCATGCTTTTAGGTATATAATATAAAATTATTAACTATATGCTCTATGCTATAAAGTAGAGAGCTCTAGGACTTATCCATCTGGGACAACTGCAACTTTGTGCTCTTTGACTAATATTTTTCCCCCTCCCCAGACCCTTAGCAACTACCATTCTACTTTCTTTCTTTCTTTTTTTTTTTTTTTTTTTCAAAACTAGGGATTGAACCCAGGAGCATTCTACTTCCGAGCTACGCCCCTATTTTTTTAATTCTTTATTTTGAAACAGGGTCTCACTAAGTTTCGGAGGGCCTCACTTAAGTAGCTGAGGCTGGCCGTGAACCTGCAGTCCTCCTGTCTCAGCCTCCCAAGTACTGGGATTATAAGCATGCACCAGCCTATTCTACTTTCTGATTCTATGAGTTTGACTGTTTTAGACTCTTCACATAATGTCATATAGTCCTTCTTTGGCTTATTTCATTTTACATAATTTCCTCCATGTTCTTCTATGTTTTTATAAATGGCAGGATTTCCTCCTTTCTTTAGGGATGAATAATATTCCACTGTATTTATGTACTACAATTTCTTTACCCATTATCCATCAGTGGGCACTTAGATTGCTTCCATATCTCTGGGCTATTGTGACTAACACCACAATGAACGTGAGAGTACAACATTTCCCCAACATCCTGATTTCATTTCCTTATAGTATATACAGTAATGATATTATTGAATATTATTCTGGTGTTATTTTTTATCTTAAGAAGCCTCCATACTGCTGTCCAGTGACCACACCAATTTATAGTCCCAAAAGTATATAATGGTTCACTTTTCCTATATCCTTTCCAACATTTGTTATACATATATTTTTAATAATAGCACCCCCACAGGCGTGAGGTGATATCTTATTGTGGTTTTTATATGCACTTCTGGGTGATCAGTGATGCTGAGCAATTTTTCATATGCCTGTTGACTCTTTGTGTGTTTTCTATGGAGAAACGTCTACTCGTTTCCTTTGCACATTATTAATAGAATTGTTCTTTTTTTTTTTTTTTTTTTTTTTTTTTTTTTTTTTTTTTTTTTTTTTTGTTCATTTGTAAGATTTCCTTACATACTCTGGATATTAATGTTTTATCAGATATGGTTGGAAAATATTTCTCCCATTATGTAGGATGCCTTTTCATTTAATTGATCATGTCCTTATCTGTATGGAAGCATTTTAGTCTAATGTAATCTCACTTTCCTATTTTTGCCTGAATGTTATGATGCTTTGAAATTTCCTCTACAAGATTAATTAGTTCATCATCTTTAAATTTAGCCCAACACAAAATCTCAAAACATGGGCTAAATGTAGACACCTTTTTCACCAGACAGTAACATGAAAGGTCTTTAATCCAATTTCCAATAGAGTCCTCATTCCCATGTGAAACCTCATCAGCACAGCCTTTACCCTCACATTCCTATCAGCATTCTGGTTTTCTGATTCCTCACCAGAACTGCCCATTAAGTTCCAATTAAAACATTCTGGGGTTTCTCTAGCCTGCACCTCCAAACCTTTCCAAACTCCTCTCACAAACCATTTCAAAAGGCTCTGAACCACACTGTTAAGTATGGTCACAGCAACCATCCTACTAGTGAATACCAATTTTCTGGGTTAGTCAGCTTTCTGTTGCTGTGATGAGAAACCTAAGATAAGCAACTTAAAAGGAAAAAAATTTTGTTTTTCCTCACCACTCAGCAGTTAGTTCATGGTCGCTTGGTCCTACCATACTGGACCATATTGGTGGAAAGGAAGAAGAGCATGGTAATGGGTACGTACATGGCAGAGGAAATGTGCTTACCTCATAGAAACCAGGAAACAGAGAGAAGAGCCTGAGTCCCAATATACTTTCAAGGGCATGTCCCCAGTGACATACTTCCTCCAACTAGGCCCCATCTCCTAAGTTTTTACCACCTCCCAACAGCACCACCAGCTGGGGACCAAGCCTTCAACACATTAGCCTTTGAGGGATACACATATAAACTATAAGTAGATACAAAAAAATAAAGGAGAACACAAGGTATTTCACTACAAAAAAAGTCATTAGAACAAAAAAAACAAAATATCGAGAGAAGAGAGGAACAAGAGAACTAAAAAATGGACATAAAACAACAAAATAGTAATAGTGAGCCTTTACCTGTCAACAGTCACTTTTTATGTAAGTGGATTAAACTCACCAATCAAAAGACATACACTAGCTAACTGATTAAAATAAAATCCAACTATATGCTAGCTACAAGAGATTCTCATTAGGTTTAAGGGCATACATATGCCGAAAGTAAAGAGATTGAAAAAGTTAAGCCAGGCGTGGTAGCGCACGCTTGTAATCCCAGCATTCGGGAGGCTGAGACCAGAGGATCCGGGTTCGCGGCCAGCCTCAGCTACCTAGTGAGGCACTCTGCAACTTAGTGAGACTCGGTTTCAAAATAAAGAATAAAAAAAATAGGGCTGGGGGTATAGCTCGGAGGTAGAAAGCCCCTGAGTTCAATCCCCAGTACTGCCAAAAAAAAAAAAAAAAAAGAATAAAAAATAGGGCTGGGGGTATAGCTCGGAAGTAGAATGCCCCTGAGTTCAATCCCCAGTACCGCAAAAAAAAAAAAAAAAAAAGGAAAAAGTTATTCCATGCAAATATTAACTGAAAGGGATTGGAGTGACTATACTTACATAAGACAAAACAGACTTTAAATCAAAATAGGCACAAGAGACCACAGAAAGAGACAAATTACAGAATGATAAAAGGATCAATTCAATAGGAAGATGTAACAATTATAAATGTATATGCACAAACATCACAGCACCTAAATAATAAGGCAAACACTGGCAAATCTGAAGAAGTCAACAGAAACACAGCAGTAATACAGCACCACAATAACACAAGAGTAGGAGGCATTAATACCCCTCTTTCAATAATAAATTGTCGAGCTGGGTGTGGTGGCGCACGCTTGTAATCCCAGTACTTGGGAGGCTGAGATCAGAGGATCCAGGTTTGCGGCCAGCCTCAGCTGCTTAGTGAGGCCCTCCGCAACTTAGTGAGACCCTGTTTCCAAATAAAGAATAAAAAATAGGGCTAGGGGTGTAGCTCGGAGGTAGAATGCCCCTGGGTTCAATCCCCAGTACCGCAATAATAATAATAATAATAATAATAATAATAATAATAATAAATTATCGAGAAAGAAAAAGAATATGGAAGCTAGGGAGAAAGTGGGTCATAAGAGGGAATCTAGATGAAGAAGGAGAAACCTTAGATGAGCAAAAAAAGTGACTTAACTGAAGGTGATGGGGAGGAACACTTTAATGCACATGATGTACTTTCACAATCATATCAAAGTCAATCATTAAACTGCACTTGAGAAGGAGGGCGGGGAAGCGAATGGGGTAGGAATTGGGGAAGGGTTAAATGAGAGCTGTGGGCGTGTATGCCTTTACCAGCTTGTACCCAACAAAGATGTACGATTATAATGCACCAATAATTAAAAATAAATAAATAAAAATTTTTAAAAAACTTAAGCAAAAAAATAAAACCAATATGAGCTGGGCGTGGTGGCGCACGCTTGTAATCCCAGCATTCAGGAGGCCGAAACCGGAGGATCTGTGTTCGCAGCCAGCCTCAGCTACCTAGTGAGGCACCCCCCAACTTAGTGAGACTCGGTTTCAAAATAAAGAATAAAAAATAGGACTGGGGGTGTAGCTCAGAGGTAGAATGCCCCTGAGTTCAATCCCCAGTACCGCAAAAATAAATAAATAAATAAATAAATTCAATATAGAAACAGCAGACACTAACATAATAGACCAAATGGCCCTAACAGAATGGAAACACATTCAAGAGACACAGGGACCAACCTGAAAGAGTTCCTAATGGACAACGTTAGAACCACTACACACACAAAAAAAATAAGTAATGTAGAATTGGCTACAACCCAAAGGATAAAATAAACTTCCATTAATTCATTTTGACATAAATTAATGAAACAATGGGAAAGAAAAGTCTTCCACACAGAAATATTACAAATAATTTAAGTGGATACATACTGTAGTAAAAAAATTTTTAAATGGACCAGACATACACTCCCAGAAGTCTGCTCCCTCCCCCTAAGCCTCTGAACCTGCTGTTCTTGTAAGATATGCTTAACAAACAGATTTGTGTCAAAACTAACCTTGATTCTTTTGGCTGTATCCTGTTCTGTTCCTGAAATTAGTTACTTTACTATAAAGAGCACCGTTTGCAGTTTCTGCCCATAAACACCCCTTCCCTTGTCCGGGGCCCATTTTCTTCTGCTCCTACATGAGAGAGGATTTTGGGTCCCAGTACTGGAATAAAAGTACCTCCTGCCTTTGCATCAAGAAGCTGGCTTCGTGACTGATTGGGGTTTCCGTAGCCTGAGGAAGAAAGTCAGGCCTTTCAATACCTCTCACCAAAGGAAGAGTTTCATTCTCCTGCCTCACTCCCCAGGCCCTTGAGTGTGGGTTGGACTTAGTGGCTGGCTTTTAGAGGAAAATTGGGAACTTTACAATGAAGAAACCTGACTAACAGTACCTTAGCCTAGTGCTGGAGAATGACATCGCCAGTGAGAAGCGTCGCCCTCGGAGAGAGAGACCTGTGCCTTCTCAGGCCCCCACGGCACACATCCGGTCCCTCACCCAGATCCCTCCAGCAGGCACTTCCGGTTTCACCTTCTGGGAACCACGAGTCTCCAGAGTTCGCCAGTGCTGGGACCTATTCCCGCCCACCTCCACCTTTCCATCCACTTCTGGAGCCCGAAGTAAGAGATGGATTCATCTATCCGAGCGTGGTGGGGCACGCTTATAATTTCAGTAGTTGGAAGGCTGAGACAGGAAGATCGCAGCAGCCAGCCTCAGCAGCTTAGTGAGGCACGTCTCAACTTAGTGAGACCCTTTTTCAAAATAAAATAAAATAGATCTGGGGATGTGGCTTGGAGATAGCAGGCCCCTGGGTTCAATCCCAACTACAAAAAAAGAAAGGGACTGCCTTCCTGACCTCCAGATGGGTCCCTCTTTCCTCCTTCCCACCCAGCAAAAAGCACTTTACGCCAGAGAAAACAGTGCTGAGGTCAGGCCAGGCAGTGCTAGGCAGGCTGACAGCACCTGCAAGACAGCGCCGCCTTGGAGTGCCAGGAGGCATGAGCCTCAGTCTCAAGACAGTGGGTGCAAGGGATTGAAATCTTAGATGGAGTCTGGCATGGTGGCATTCGCTTGTAATTCCAGTACTTAAAAGGCTGAGGCAGGAGGATCGCAAGTTCGAGGCCAACTTCGGCAACTTAGCAAGACTCTCAGGCCTCTCAGGTCTCTAGTGAGACCTTGTTTCAAAACAAAAAATAAAAAAGCTAGGGATGTAGTTTGGAGGTAGAATGCCCCTGGTTCAATCTCGGTACAAGAAAGAAAAGGGAAAGATAGGGGAAGGAAAAGAGAAAAAAATCTGAGATGGTACATATGGGGTACAGAAACATCCTGAATTTCTGCCCAAGACTCCTAATGCATACCACAGATTAACCTAGTAAAGACTCAGAGAGGTCCCTAAGTAGAAATGAAAACTATTAAAAGTTTCTCAATCCTGTTTAGTAATATCAGAAACATGAATTAAGTATTTTGTTTCCATTTATTGTTTTCTTAAAATAAATATAGACACCTGGGTCCCATCCATATCTGATAAGATGAAGGGGGTCAATATTAAGACTCAAAAAAGGAGTCAAAGAATTGTAAATCGGATGGGATGAGGATAAGATTTTTCCCCCCTTAGATGAAGATGCAAGTTCTTCCCAATTGTAGGAGAAGGGTTTGGAATTGCTGCCACCAATGATTTAAAAGGAAGTCAACAGATGAAAAAATAAAATTTGTCTACCAAGTCCAATTGAAGCCAGAGAGTAAAAATGTATAGCAGAACTAGTCAACCTTGCAATAACCTAGAAAGCATAGTGTGGAAAGGTACCAAGTTTCTCAAGGATTAGAAATTTGCAAGGCGTATGCTGGAGAATGTCCTAATGCTCAAGTTTATTCGTTTCTTAGGGGTACCATAACAAAGAACCACACTGGGTAGCATAAAAGAACAGAAACTTATTATTTTAACAATTTTAGAGGCTAGAAGTTGGAAATCAATGTGTTGGCAGAGCTACACTCCCCTTGAAGCTTCTGTAGAGGATTCTTACTGGCCTCTTTCAGCTTCTGGTAGTGCCAAGTCTTCCTTGGCTCATGGCAGTCTAACTCCAGTCTGCTTTGGTCTTTACATGGCATTTATCCTGTCTTCACATGCCATTTTCGTGTGTGTGTGTCTGTGTGTGTGTGTGTGTGTGTGTGTGTGTGTGTGTGTGTGTGTTGGAGGGGGGCAGGAATATAAATTTCCCTCTTATAATGATTGGATTAGGACCCACTCAGATGAACTCATCTTGAATACAGCTGCAAAAATTCAATTTCCAAATAAGATCACATTCACAAGTACAACTTCGACATATCTTTTTGGGGAACACAATTCAACCCATAATAGCAAGTGGCCTGGAGAGTTAAAGAGAAAGAAGAAATTGTTGAATGAGAGGGCTGTTCAGACTAAATAGGAAGATAAGGAAGGATGAGTTGAGACAAAGGAATGAGAGGAAAGGTTGGGGTGCTTGATGTGGGGAAAGACTCCTGATTAACTCATTGCCAGAAAGTCTTCATTGGAAGTCTGAGAGGAAATATATTAAAATGTCAGTAGTGGCTGTATTATGGATAGCTTTAATTTTATTTATAAGTTTTTTCTAAGTACATGTGACTTTTATAACTAGAGATAAATAAACATTAATTTAAAGATAACTATCCAGTAACTGCCATTGACTTCTTGGTACATACAATCTAGAGCAGAAAGTTTACATGAAGTGAGGAAACATTTTGGGATAAAAACATACAACAAAATAAAAATTAATCAAAGATGAGGCTAACCCACATTTATTGAATGCTTACAAATAAATGTAGAGTAGAAACAAACTTGTGCTTTCATCTCAGACTCATCTGGAGTTTAATCCCAACACTCATTTGCCAGTTAAGCAATATTGAATACTTTTTTATGGGGGAGAAGAATTCAGGAGCATTCTGCTTCTGAAATGCACCTCCAGCTCTTTTTATTTTTTATTTTGAAACAGGTTCTCACTAAGTTACTGAAAGTCTTGCTAAATTGCTGAGGCTGGCCTTGAACCTGCAATCCTGCTGTCTCAACCTCCCAAATACTGAGATTACAGGAGTGTGCCACCACACCAGGAAATATTGAGTATTTTAAAGGTTTCAGTTTCTCATTTGTACAAATAATCTTAATTTCAATCTCACTGAGCTGCTGCAAAAGTCATATGCAACAACATTATGTGAAGCTAGCACAATATAAACATTTAACAAGTGTTTCTCAACATTTTTATTATATATATCCTGTATATTCAATCTGTCAATTTACATATGTACAACAGAATGAACAGATGAGGGCAAAACAAATTAAATAAATAGGTCTGGCTCTAGAAAGTTTGCTTGACCAGGCTATGTTAGGAATGTGGGCTAAACATGGAAAACGAAGAAGTGGTGCTATTTGTGTTCTGATAATGATTGATATGTCATAAATTTATATGTAACCCTGTTGTACTCAAGAAATGTATAAAAAATCTGTGCTGAATAATTTTTAAAAAAGATTAAAAAATAAATAAATAGGTCTGGGAGTATAGCTAAGAGGTAAAAAGCCCCTGTTTCAATCCCCAGTACCACTATATATATATGTTTTATATATATAATCAAATATATATATATATATATAGCCAGGCATAACTCCCAGTATTTGGGAGGCTGAGACAGGAGACTCACAAGTTCAAGGCCAGCTTCAGCAACTTAACGAGGTCTTCAGAAACTTAGTGAGACCCTGTTTCAAAACAAAAAATAAAATAGGGTAGAGGTGTAGCTCAGAGGTAGAATGCTCCTGGGTTCAATCTCCAGTACTACAAAAATAAATAAATAAATAAATAAATAAAACAAAATCACAAGCAACAAAATTAAAAATGAATTGAACTTAATCAAAATTAAACACTTTTTTCCTACCCCATATCTGGTCTTTCCCTCAATCTCACTATCATGTACAATGACAATGCACCAATAAAAATTTTAAAAATAATAATAAAAACTAATAGGGTGTGGTGGCACAAGCTTATAATGCCAGTTCTTGGGAGGCTGAGACAGAAGAATCACAAGTTCAAAGCCAGCATGCAATAACTTAGCAGACCCTGTTTCAAAATTTTTAAAAATATAAAAGGGCTGGAGATGTGGCTAGTGGTAGAAAATCCTGGGTTTAATTCCTAATACCCTCCCACTGAAAAATTAAAAACTTTTTGCATGAAACAACTCTTTTAAGAAAGTGAAAGGCAGCCGGGCGTGGTGGCGCGCGCTTGTAATCCCAGCATTCGGGAGGCCGAGACTGGAGGATCCGGGTTCACGGCCAGCCTCAGCTACCTAGTGAGGCTCGGTTAATTGCCCAGGAGTGGAATTGCTGCATCATTTGGTTACTCTGTGTTTGAATTTTAAAGGATGTGACTCCGCAACTTAGTGAGACTCGGTTTCAAAATAAAGAATAAAAAATAGGGCTGGGGGTGTAGCTCAGAGGTAGAATGCCCCTGAGTTCAATCCCCAGTACTGCAAAAAAAAAAAAGAAAGTGAAAGGCAACCCACAGAATGGGAGATAATAATTTATCTGGAAATAATTTATCTGATGAATATATAATATCCATAATATATAAAGAGCTCTAAAAATGCAACAACAAAAATATAAATACCCCAATTTTTTAAATTGGTATAGGAGTTAAATACACATTTCTCCAAAAAAAGATATACAAGGGACCAATAAGTTCATGAAAAGATGTTTAACATCATTAGTCTTTAGGGAAGTACAAATCAAAACCACAATGAGATATCACTTCATAACCACTAGCACGGCTGGAATTTTTTTAAAACACAAACACGAAATGACAAGTGTTGGTGAGGATGTGGCTAAATTGGAACCTTAACACACTGCCAGTGGAAATGTAAAGATAACACAGCTGCTTGGGAAGTCACATCCTTTAAAATTCAAACACAGAGTTACCAAATGACGCAGCAATTCCACTCCTGGGCAATTAACAAGAGGACTGAAATCATACATTTACACAAAAACTAGTATACAAATGTTCATAGGAATGATCTTCATAATACCCCAAAAAATACAAAAACACAAATGTGCAGATAAACACTGTAAGGTGATCGGTGTAACCCAAGAGACCAGAGACGCTGGATGCTGATCCAATCAGGGAGTTTTTATTAAAGGGAAGCTGCCGGGCTGTCTCACATAGGAGAGCAGTCCTCAGTATTGATTGAGCATGGCAAGGGAGAGGGGATGATTATGGAGGCTTTGCTGGCTGATTCTTGAACCAAGCCTATGAAAATTTTGATGCTGACACCAGATAATTCTGGTGAGAAGGTATTCTACCCCCAGCCCTTTTTTTTTATCTTTATATTGAAACAGTATCTTGCTGAGCTGCTGAGACTGGCTTTGAACCTGCAATCCTTCTGTCTCAACCTCCCAAGAAATGAGATTCCAGGCCTGTGCCACCATGCCCTGCTCAGGAATTCTTTAAGGTATTGTTTTCAACAATTGGCCCAACATGGCTGTTAGATATACTTCAACAACCTCTCATTTGTAATGGATGGGAATCCCTACTAACTGGATATTTTGAAGATGATCCAATCATACAGTTTCCATCAGGCCAGCCAGGGGTCTTCAAAAATCTGCAAAATAGAGATCAAGCAAAAGCTGAGACTTTTCCTGAGTGGGAAAATGGAAGGCCAGACAGTACAATGGACTGGCACGCTCATCCTGATTCACTGGGAGGAACACTTCAATTGATGGGCATGGGCACTGGGAGATGGGCTGGGGGCAGTGGTCATAACTCATCTACCTAGAAATGGGTTATCTACTTTGTAACATGTGGAAGTTGTGCTTTCCAGAGGGGAGGGATCTATCCTGGGCAGAGATCATCAGGACAGAGACATCAGGGGCAAGAAGAGAGAGGCTCATTAGGGTTCTCCTCACCTGCTTCTTGAAATTGCTCTTTTGTTGCCACTAAGAAGTTATCAGTTGGTTCCATGTGTCTAGAGGTGCTCTCTGAAGTCAGGAAGTGGGTAGAAAAACACGATTTCTGCTTATTCCTTCTCCACCATGTCCCCAGAAGCACAAGCTCCAAAAGAGTAAACAAGAGACAGAGCCCACTGATCCCAAACATGGTCTTCAGGAAGATGGTCTTCTCAGAGGCGAGGGACACATTACAGTCTACACTATTAGGGCAAGGAAACTGGCGACATGCAAAGTGGGTGGGAATGTTGAACCCATACAGATAGGACTGCACACCCATGGCAGCCCCCTCAAGGGCCACGCGAGTCCCCAGCTGTGCCACATAGGCCCAGAGCAGCTTAGGGCTTCCAGCCCCTGAGACATCTCTGTCACTGTCCCCTTTGAGGATCAGGGACTTTTTCTCCTCCATCACCTTCTCTGATTCTTCCCAGCACCTGATCACATGATACAGGATGAAGCCCATATACAGAGCATTGGGTACAGCTAGCAGGATGACTTGGAAGGTCCAGAAGCGCAGAGGAGAAAGAGGGTGGAAGGCATCAAAGCAAGTCAGCTTGCAGCCTGGCTGAAAGGTATTACAGGTGAATGCACTCTGATCATCACTGAAGATCCCAGGCCCAGTGGCAGCCAGCAGCACAACTCGGAATCCCAGGAGCACAGGAAGCAGGAGGCGCCCCACAAGGGTGGAGTAACGGCTCTCCTCAGCCAACAGCTTCCTCAGGAACTTGATACACATCCTGTTACAGAGCAGAGGACAATGATCAGTACAGATGTTGCTCACTGTCCTTTAGAGGGAGCTCCAGGCTACCTAGTTACTGCATAACCCTAGGAACTATCAAGCCTTTTTGCTCTTCTCCAAAGAACTGGTTGATCAAATATTGCATTTGTCAGCTTTGTGTGTCTACAGTGAAATACCTGAGGCAATTAACTTTATAAAGAGAAAAAGGTTATTTGGCTCAGTTTTGTAGTCTCAAATTTTCAAATGGAAGAGCACAGCCTTGGTGAAAATTGCCCACTTAATGCCTCAAATCATGTCTCAGACATTAATGGCAGGGAGCACTTTTGGAGCAAAATATTCATATCTCCATCCCAAGGAGAGGGTGGGAATGAGTGGGCTCCCACAACCCCTTCAAGAGCCTGTCCTCAATGACATAATGACCTCCTGTTAATCCACAACTCTAAAAGAAATGCTCCACTACCTGACTTCAACCTATACTACAGAGTCATAGAAATAAAAGCAGCATGGTATTGGCACAAAGGCAGAAACATAGATCAATGGAGCACAATAGAAGATACAGAAACAAATCCACACACATACAGTCAACTGAATTTTGATAAAGGGCCAAAAATTTACCTTGGAAAATAGATGGCCTTTTCAACAAATGCTGTTGGCAAAACTGGTTATCCATATGCAGAAAAATGGAAATAAATCTCACCTTCTTACCCTGCACAAGAGTTAATTCAAGACAGACCAAAGACCTGGAAATTAGACCAGAGACTTCGAAATTACTTAATGAGGGCATAGGACCAACACTTGAACATGGTAAAAACTTCCTTAACAAGACCCCAAAGGCACAAGAAATTAAAATGAGGATTAATATATAGAATTGCATTAAACTAAAGAGCTTCTGTGCTGTCCTCGCCCGCGAGGACTTTGAGAACGGGGGTGTTCAGGGGAACCCGCACCTATGGAATGGGATGAAAAAGAAAAGAGACGCGGAGAGCCTGTAGTGCAGTGTCAGATTCTGAAGCTTTATTTTTTGCAGCTCAATTTATACAATGTTGTAAAACTGAGGCAAAAAAATAAATTTACTCTTAGTTATCTTTAAAAATACATTCCTAAAAAAAAAAGAATTAAGCTCTAACAAGTCTTAATGTCTAACAAGTTTCTTATCTACAAAGCTACTCTGGGGAGGCTACCTATGGTATACAATTATTTATATTAAAAAAACTTTTCTCAGGGGCTTTTCTAAAACAAATGGGGACTATCTATAACTTTTATGTTTATAGCCTTTACTGTTTACAACAAAACTAAAAAACTTTTATAACAAAAATTTGTTTAAATTAAGACTCAAAATAACTATAAAACTTATTGCCACTAACACTGTGCAGCAAAGGAAAAGATCAAGAACCTCAAGAGAGCCAACAGAATGGGAAATCTTTGTCAGCTACTTCTCTGATAGAGAAATAATATCTAGAAAATACAAAGAACTCAAGAAACTCAATGAATTACAAAACTCAAGAATTACAGAACTATGGGATATGTACACAATGGAATTTTACTCAGCCATAAAGAAGAACAAAATCATGTCATTTGCAGGGAAATAGATGGAACTGGAGACTATAATGCTAAGTGAGATTAGTCAGCCACAAAAAGTGAAAAGTATGATATTCTCCCTCATATGCAGAAACTAGGGAGAAATTGAGACTCAAGAGGGACTCCAGACAAAGAAGAACAAACCTTAATGGAGTGAAGGAGGGGACCTAACTGAGGAAGATGGGAGGGGAAAGGAAGACTTGAAGAGAGACACACCTCAATGGACATGATGTACATACACAAACTTACCAAAACCAATCACTGTGTTGAGCACCACGGGAAGGTGAGGAGGGAGAGGGAGTGGGGTGAAACTGGGGAAGGGCTCAACGAGTGCTGTGTGCATGTACTCCTCTATCACTCTGAACTTCATCATGATGTGTTATTACAATGCACCAATAAAATAAAGAATATAAAAGGAGCCGTCATAGATTGTCTGAATAGTCTCTACTTCCATCATGATGACAACCTGACATGTGATTAGTTTAGGGGGCTAGTTAGAGATAGGATGAAAAATAGAGTGATTGTCAAGACTTTCTTTAGACAACTTTCAACGTAGGAACAAAACATTTGGAAGGTAACCAGCAGCATTGGCCATAATTAATGGCCATAGGGTTTGGGGCTAAATCCAGAGATAATAGGATACAAATTCAAATTTTTACTTCCCTTTGCCCTTGTTCTTTAAGTATAGCACTGTCGTGAGAGAGGTGACCATGGTCAAAGACAAGTTTCAGAAAAAGTTACATGGCCAAAATACTATCATGCTTCAAGCCCAAGTTTACCATTGTTATTTCTGACCTAATCAGCAACCTTCCATGATATCCAGCACCTGTTTCCTACCATTTAGCCCAAACTCTTATACACCTGATTCTTTTAACGCCCAGAAGACTGTGTGCTGTGGTTTGAATGTTGATTTACCCCCAAAATTCATATTTTGGATCCTAAAACCTCATGTGATAGCATTAAAAGGCAGGGCCGTCAGTGCCCATATACAAGAAGCCTGATGAATCCTTTCCACCCTTTCCATCACATGAGGATACAAAAGGATCTATGAGCATCAGGTCCTCATCAGAAACCATATCTGCTGGTGCCTTTATCTTAGATTTGCCAACTGCTAGAACAGGGAGACATGAATGTCCATTGTTTGTAAAATATCCAATTTAAAGTATGTCATTATAGAAGTCTAAACAGGCTAAGATGCTGTGGAAACCTCTTATTCCATAGAGAAAATAGGGACCAATGGGAAACCCCACAGCTACCACTTTATCCTCATATTTACTTCCTTCTCTTACATCTTAGAGAAAGAGGTGGCTCTATGTTTGTCCAAGTTCATTCTCCCTTCCAGATCTATTTCCTTGGGTCTCTCCTTTCCTCCTTCTTCAAGGATTTGATCCCAAGTTATCTACTCTGAAACTCAGATCCCTCCCTCTTGTTTTTTCTGAGGCTATGAATATGCTTGGGTAACTCTCTTTAACTCAGATAACAATTACCTGGATTTCTAAATTAACGTGGTACTTAATGAGGCATACTTCATTTGACCCATATCAATTTTATGATTAAAATATCCTATAAGCCAGGCGTGGTGGCACATGCTTGTAATCCCAGCATTTGGGAGGCTGAGACAGTAGATCCGGGTTCCCGGCCAGCCTCAGCTACTTAGTGAGGCACTCCGCAACTTAGTGAGACCCTGTTTCAAAATAAAGAATAAGAAATAGGGCTGGGGGGTATAGCTCGGAGGTAAAATTCCCCTGAGTTCAATCCCCAGTACTGAAAAAAAAAAAGAAAGAAAGAAAGAAACAAAAAAAAATCCTATAATATACACAAAACAACTTTTCTTGCCAGGGGATACTTGGGGATTGAACCCAGGAGCACTCTACCTCTGATCTATACCCACAGCCTTTTAAATTTTTTCTTTATTTTGATACAGGGTCTTGCTAAGTTGCTGAAGCTGGCCTTGAACCTGTGATCCTCCTGCCTCAGCCTCTCAAGTACTGAGATTACAGGCATACACCACCACTCGCAGCTTACAATGAGTGTTGTATGCATGTGCTACTGTTATAAACTATACATAAAAACAAACCATATGCCAACACTTAGGCAGAAGGGATGGATTTAAAAGCTCCCAACGGACATCCCAATCCCAATGGTCTTAACTGACCAGAGAAGTATGTCACCATCTACCGGATGTAAGGAAACTGTGTTTTGAGACAAAAGCGGTCAGAGTTTGAATCTCTGCCTTCCCTCAGACAGTCTTTTTACCTCCATCAAAGACTGTGAAGCATATGATGCAATATCAGAGGTATATCAGACCATTTAAATTTTTTCTGTAAAAAAAATGGGTTAAGCCAGATTTGTTGGTGCATGCCTATAATCCCAGTACTAGGGAGGCTGAGACAAGAGAATCAAAGGTTCAAAGCCAGGCTCGACAAATTAGCAAGGCCCTGAGTAATTTAGCAAGACCTTGCTTCAAAATAATAAATAAAATAGAGCTGTGGTGTAGCTCAGAGATAGAATGCCCTGAGTTCAATCTCCAATACCTAAAAAAAAAAAAAAAAAAGAACCAAAATTTTTAGGAGCAATCTATTTTCAATCTCTACTTAGACACAGAACTGAAATGGAAGGTATTTATTCCTAAGACTCCTCAAAAATGAGACTAAGTGCCGGGCGTGGTGGCGCACGCTTGTAATCCCAGCATTCGGGAGGCTGAGACCGGAGGATCCGGGTTCACAGCCAGCCTTAGCTACTTAGTGAGGCACTCTGCAACTTAGTGAGACCTGGTTTCAAAATAAAGAATACAAAATAGGGCTGGGGGTATAGCTCGGAGGTAGAATGCCCCTGAGTTCAACCTCTAGTACTGCAAAAAAAAAAAAAAAAAAATTGAGACTAAGTAGATTTTTTTTTAATGTATAAGTCCTTTACAAATAGAGCAGAAGAAGGATCATCAATATAGCACAACTAAAATCCACCTTGAAAACAATGTATCAGATTCATAGGAAAATCAAATATGGATACTGAAAAACATACTTGGGCAACTCTTCTAGAACTAAAAGGAGGAAAACAACGACAGTAACAAAAGGTAAATAAATGTAGAAAAGAAATCTGGTTTTTGGTCTCAAATTCAAGATAAGAGTAAAACAAAATCTCTACAAGTTGAACATCCCTAATCCAAAAACCTGAAATCCAAAATCCAAAACTTTTTGAGTGCCAACATTATGTCACAAGAAGAAAATTCCTCACCTGACCTCATGTGACAGGTCACCTTCTAAAGGCAGGTGTGCTGAAAATATTGTTTAAAATTATCTTCAGGAAGGTTGAGTGTGGTGGCCCATGCTTGTAATCCCAGTATTTGGGAAGCTGAGACAGGAGGATCACAGGTTCACGGCCTCCGCAACTTAGTGAGACCCTGTTTCAAAATAAAGAATAAAAATAGGTCTGGGGGTATTGCTCAGAGGTAGAAGGCCCCAGTTCCACCCAGTATCCACACACACAAAAATAATTATCTTCAGAATATGTGTATGAGATCTACACAAAACATAAGTGAATTTTGTGTTTTGAGTTGATTCCCAGGCCTAAGACATCTTGCTTGGAAATATCTCAAAATTTGAAAAAATTCTAAAATTTAAAACACTTCTGATCCCAAGCTTTCCAGGTTAGAGAGACTCAATGTGTAGCTTAGTTATCAGGGGAGAAACCACTTAGCAAAGTGCCTGGAAGAAGTAATTTCTCAAAAGCCTTTGCCTATTTTTGTTTTTGTTGTTTTGTGGGAGTTTTTGTTTTGTTTGTTTTGTCTTGGTACTGAGAATTGAACCCAGGGTCATTCTACCTCTGAGCTACACCCCAGCCTTTTTAAATTTTTTTTATTTTGAAACAGGGACTCATTATGTGGCTGAGGCTGGCTGAGAATCTACAATCCTTCAGCCTCCCACCTACAGGGATTACGGGCCTGCACCTCCAAACCTGGTTTGACTAAGTTTTGTTGGGGTTAACACTGAGCTCCACAGAGAACCAAAAGGAAGATCCTGTTCCAATGTCGGGACTAGGGGGCTCGACCTTGGCACTATTGACATTTGGAACCAATAATTCTTCGAGGTGGGCGCTGGTCTGTGCACTGTAGGATGATTAGCAGCAACAGTGGTCTCTACCCACTAAACACCAGCAACACACCAAACTGTCTCCAGACACTGCTATATGTCCTAGGAGGCTGAATCATGCCAGGTTAAGAAGCGCTGCTTCAGGGTAGCACGGGCCTAGCATTTCTCCATCTGTTAGCTGCCAGAGTCGGAAGCTCCTCCATAGTGGGCCTTGTTCTAGAGTGAGCTCTATTCCCCTTCCATCTCGCTGATATCTGCCTAGCTACCGAACACAGGGACTCTGTAGACTGATGCAGGGGGATGGGGCAGGGCTGAGGACAATCTCACACAGGGGGGTGATTGAGGGAAGATGTCCAGTCAACCTGGAAGATGGGCTGATTATCCTGGCCTCACCAAATGGAAGGCTGGACATGCCTTTGAGAACATCTTTGAGATCTTGCTTTACAGAGCTGGTAACTGGAGGTCAAGAATGGAGAAATGCTAGGCCCGTGCTACCCTGAAGCAGCGCTTCTTAACCCGGCGTGATTCAGCCCCCTAGGATATGTAGCAGTGTCTGGAGACAGTTTGGTGTATTGCTGGTGTTTAGTGGGAGAGACCAGTGATGCTGCTAATCATCCTACAATGCACAGACCAGGAGACCAGGAGACCAGCGCCCACCTCGAAGAATTATTGGCTTCCAAATGGCAATAGTGCCAAGGCCAGGTGGATATGAGCGAGATGGAGGGGGAACAGGGCTCACCCTAGAACAAGGCCCACTGTGGAGGAGCTTCCGACTCTGGCAGCTAACAGATGTCCTGTTTCAAAGCTGACATGTTCCCTCCTCCCCTCTATTAGTCCTCCCCCTCTTAACAAATAACATGCTCTGATCAGTTTACTGACTGAAAGAACGAAGAATTGGTGCCCGGGAGTCTGAAAAAGAAATCAAATCAAGGACTGTAGGGATCTGAGTTGTGTCTTTCTAATAAGCACACCTGTGGGACCCTGAAGAGCTAGTTCTTAAAAGTGATATTTTTTTCCTCTGTTTAGGGAGAACCAGAGTTTTATAGGTCTTGAACATATGTTCACTGATTTATTTCTCTGATTTGCTGACAAATCAATAAAGTTTCCTTTTCCTTCTCAAAGACTTGTCCAGATTATTACTGTTGTTTGTGAGTCAGTGAGTAGGTGGGTGGATGGTACTGGGATCCAACCCACGGGTGTTCTACCTCTGAGATACACCACTAACCCTATTTTTTTTTTTTTTTTTGAAACAGGATCTCCCAAAGTTGCTGAGGTTGGCCTGGAACCTGTGATCCTCCTGTCTCAGTCTCTCAAGTACTGGATTACAGGTATACACCATCATGCCCTGTTTGTTCCTATTACTTAATTTGGCAAATTGGGAAAGTACAGAATTTACAGTTATAACTGAACCTTCGGTGACAACAAAATCTACCCATAAACCACTTCCTTCATGGTCAGATACTACCTTTGTAAGTCCAAAAGGAACCAGTTATAAACAACCTAAGGGACTTTTCCATTTTAAGCACACACACAGGGCAGAGACATCATTTTGGGGGGGTGACCCCATGTTCATGGTAATATCATTTATATTGTAACCATTCCACATACCTAATACATGGTATAGAGGCTCTCTCATCAAATATAAAACCCATCACATAGGAAAACTCATGCTGTTCCTCCCTTAGAATAGTCTTTCCAGCCGGGCGTGGTGGCCCACACTTGTAATCCCAGTTCTTGGGAGGCTGAAACAGGAGGATTGAAGGTTTACAGCCAGCCTCAGCTATTTAGTGAGGCCTTCCCGAACATAGTGAGACCCTGTTTCAAAATAAAGAATATAAAAATAGCTTGGAGGTAGAATGTCCCTGGATTCATTCCTTAGTACTACAAAAAAAAAAAAAAAAAAGAATTCCTCTCCTCACATTCTTCGGAGTGTAGGATCACCTTTCATCTTTCTTTGTGTGTGTGTGTGTGTGTGTGTGTGTGTGTGTGTGTGTGTGTGTGTGTGGCACTGGGGATTGAATCCAGGGGCATTCTACTTCTGAGCTATACCCACAGCCCTATTTTTTTATTCTTTATTTTGAAACAGGGTCTCACTAAGATGCAGAGGGCCTCACTAAATTGCTGAGGCTGGCAACCAACCTGCCATCCTCCTGCCTCAGCCTCCCAAGTACTGGGATTACAAGCATGTGCTACCACACCCAGCTACCTTTTTTTTTCTATGTGTGGTGTGGGGAGGGGGGGTTACAGGAGCTTAAACCAGGAACATTCCACCTCCAAGCTACTCCCCCCCCCAATTTTATTTTGCATTTGGAAATAGTCTCAAACCCAGGGACATTCCACCTCCTAGGTACAACCCCAGCCCTATTTTATTTTGCATTTGGAAACAATGTCTCACTAAATTGCTGAGAGCCTTGCTAATTTTCTGAGACTGGTCTTAAACCTGCTAGTCTCCTGTCTCAGCCTCCCAAGTAAAGGGGTTATACTCCACAGCTCCTTAATAGCTGGATCTTGAGCAAGGCTCAATCCGCTGGAGTCCTGCAAGGCAGACGATTCCAAAGGAAGGAATGAGTGGCATATCCCACTTTGCATTATGTTATATTCTGGAAATTTGGGGTGCTTTGGGTTTTGCTTTCACATTAATTGTAAAGGAAAATTTCTTAGAAACACAAGATGGCCGCACGGATTATGACTCCTGAATATTAGCTGAAAAAGCAGTGCCTCAAGACAACCCATAAGAAATTCATTAACCACATACAAACATTAGTCAGGAAACGGGCTTTGCAAGCTTAGTTACTAAACAGCCTTATGTTCCCTCTCAGCACACAGGTATAGAAACAAAATAAATAAGCCAAAGAGACTTAGGTCTACTATTTTATC
>PVLC010003486.1:9218-44561 GCA_004027655.1 Graphiurus murinus
AAAAAAAAAAAAAAAAAAAAAAAAAAAAAAAAAAAAAAAAAAAAAAAAAAAAAAAAAAAAAAAAAAAAAAAAAAAAAAAAAAAAAAAAAAAAAAAAAAAAAAGATGACCGTTCCAAAAATGAATATATAGTACATAATTTAGAAAAAAAAAATTCGACAGTATGAATCCGACATCGATGAGATCTGGGCCAATTTTAAAAGAGCTAACCTAAGAATAATAGGCATAGAAGAGGGATTAAAAGTTGAAACTAATGGAATAAACAACCTTTTCAAAGAAGTAATATCAGAGAATTTTCCAAACATAGAAAGAGAAGTCGACACACAGGTACAGGAAACATATAGAACCCCCTCTAGACAAGACCAAAGAAGAGGTTCACAATGCCACATAATAATCAAGCTGACTAATGTAGAGGCTAAGGAGAGAATTCTAAAGGCAACAAAAGTAAAAGGGCAAGTGACATTTAGAGACAAACCAATTAGAATCACTCCAGACCTCCCAAACCAAGTTATGAAAGCCAGGAGGGGCTGGAGTAACACATTCCAAACTCTGAAAAAATAACTTGCAGTCAAGATTGTCCTACCCAGCAAAACTCTCTCTCAAAATTAATGGGGAAACAAAAACCTTCCATGACAAACAGAAACTGAAAGAATTTATGTCTTCCAAACCAGCATTAGAGAAAATACTCAATGAGATTAACTAAAAAGAACTAACAAGTAAACGTCAGAACCAGGGAAACAATAATTTCCAGGAAGCAAACAACTAAGCAAAGAAGAATAAACAGCACCGAAAACAGAAGTCAAAACTCAAAATGTTAAGAATTAAAAACCATCTCTCAATAATCACACTGAATATAAATAGTCTCAACTCCCCAATAAAAAGGCACAAGGTGGAAAAATGGATTAAAACCCAAAATCCATCTATATGCTGCCTGCAAGAAACACACCTTACAAGCAAAGATTCCCACAAATTAAAGGTGAAGGGCTGGAATAAGGTAATCCATGCCAATGGAACTCGAAGACAAGCAGAAGTAGCAACCATGATATCAGATAAGTTAGACTTCAAGCCTACGCTTTTCAGAAGACACAAAGCAGGTCATTTTTTTACTAGTAAAAGGAACATTCCAGCAAGAGGAAATAACAATATCAACATCTATGCCCTAAACATAGGTGCAGCCACTTTCATAAAACAAATTCTGCATGATATAATGACACACATAGATCCCAATACACTAATATTGGGAGACTTCAATACTCCTCTCACATCACTGGACTGATCTGCTAAACAGAAGGTCAGTAAAGACGCCTCAGACCTAAACAATACCCTAAACCAAATGGACCTATTAGACACATATAGACTCTTTCACCCAACTACCACTGAATTCACATTCTTCTCAGCTACCCATGGACCTTCTCCAAAACAGACCACATTCTGGGCCACAAAGCAAGCACTGGCAAATTCAAAAAATGTAACATAATTCCCTGCATCTTTTCAGACCACAATGGAGTGAAACTAGAAATCAACTCTAAGAAGACCCAGAGTAACCATGTAAACACATGGAGACTGAACACCACATTGCTGAATGAGGAATGGGTCATAGAAGAAGTAAGGGGAGAAATTAAAGAATTCCTAGAAACCAATGAAAACAGAGACACAACATATCAAGACTTCTGGGACACCTTGAAGGCAGTACTAAGAGGAAAATTTATAGCACTGAGTGCCCACATAAGAACAGAAAGCCACCAAATAAATAACCTAATGACACAGCTCAAAGCACTAAAAAAACCAGAATATTCTAACCCCAAAGCTAGTAAAGACAGGAAATTATGAAAATCAGAGCAGAAATTAATGAAGTAGAGAATAAAAAAGCAATACAGAAAATTAACAAAACCTAAGCCTGGTTTCTTGAAAAAATAAACAAGATAGATAAACCATTGGCTAATCTAACCAAAAGAAAGAGAGGATCAACCGAAATGACCAAAATAAGAGATGAAAAAGGGAATATTACTACCGACAGTATGGAAATACAGAGGATCATTGGAAACTATTTTGAAAAACTATACTCCAAAAAAAAAGGAAAATCTAAAAGAAATTGAGAGATTTCTAGACACATATAACCTTCCTAAATTGAGTCAAGAAGATATAGAAAACTTAAATCAACCAATAGCAATCAAAGAGATAGAAATAGCAATAAAGAGTTTACCATCAAACAAAAGCCCAGAGCCAGATAATTTTCCAAGTGAATTTTATAAAACATTTATAGAAGAGCTATTCCCAATACTCCTCAAACTAGTCCGTGAAATAGAAAGAAACGGGACCCTCCCAAACACATTCTATGAGGCCAACACCACATTAATACCAAAGCCAAATAAAGACAGCTCAAGAAAAGAAAACTATAGACCTGTATCACTGATGAACTTAGATGCAAAACTGCTAAACAAAATACTAGCAATGCGCATTCAAAACCACATCAAGAAAATTATACACCATGACCAAGTCAAGTTCTTCCCAGGGATGCAACGCTTGTACACCATACAAAAAACTATCCCTCTTTGCAGATGACATGATACTATACTTAGAAGACCCAACAAACTCAACCAAAAAACTTATAGAATTAATCAACAAATTTAGCAAAGTGTCTGGATACAAAATCAATCTTAAAAACTCAGAAGCTTGGCAATCAGAGAGATGCAAATCAAAACTATCTTGATCAGAATGGCAATCATAAAAAACACGAAAAACAACAATTGCTGGCAAGGGTGTGGATAAGTGGGAACCCTAATACATTGTTGGTGAGAATGCAAACTTGTGCAACCACTTTGGAAAACAGTATGGAGGATCCTCAGATGAATGGGAATGAACCTACCATATGACCCAGCAATACCACTTCTGGGTATCTACCCAAAAGAGTGGAAACCAAACTATCAGACTGATGCATGTGTATCTATGTTTAAAGCTGCACAATTCACAATTGCCAAACTGTGGAAGCAGCCAAAATGTCCATCGACAGATGAATGGGTTACAAAACTATGGGATATGTACACAATGGAATTTTACTCAGCCATAAAGAAGAACAAAATCATGTTATTTGCAGGGAAATGGATGCAACTGGAAAACATGTTAAGTGAGATTAGCCTGTCACAAAGAGTAAAGAAGCATATGTTCTCCCTAATATGTGGATGCTAGGGAGAAGATGGGGCATAAGAGGGTCTCCAGATGAAAAAGGAGAGACCCTTGATAAGCAAGGAAGTTGATTTAACCTTCCTTGGGGTGGATGAAGGGGATGGATGAGGGGGGAGGGAGGACATCCTAAGGCACATGATGTACTTACACAATCATATCAAGGTCACTCACTGAACTGAACTTGAGAGGGAGGGAGGCTGAGGGAGTTGGGTGGGAATTGGGGAAGTGGTCAAATGAGAAACGTGTGCACATATGTCGTTATCAATTTGTACCTAACAAAGATGTATGCTTACAATGTACGAATTATTACAAAAAAAAAAAAAAAAACCTCAGAAGCTTTCCTGTATGCCAACCATAAATCCACTGAAAAAGAAATTCAGAAAACAATTCAACTCACAATAGCAGCCCAAAAATAAAATACTTAGGTATAAACCTAACCAAAGAGGTAAAAGACCTCTATAAGGAAAACTACAAAAAGTTGAAAAAAGAAATCGATGAAGACCTTAGAAGATGGGAAGATCTTCCATGCTCTTAGATAGGCAGATTAATATCATCCAAATGGCCATCCTCCCAAAAGTGATCTACAGATTCAGTGCAATACCCATGAAATTACCAAGGTCACTCCTCACAGACATAGAAAAATCAGTCCTGAAATTCATTTGGAACAAATAACCCAATCAAAAAATGGGAAAAGGATCTAAATAGACACTTCACAAAAGAAGAAATACAAATGGCCAATAAATGTATGAGATATTCAACATCATTAGCAATCAGAGAGATGCAAATCAAAAGTACCTTGAGATTTCACCTAACCACAATTAGAATGTCAATCATCAAAAACACAAACAACAGCCGGGCATGGTGGCGCACGCTTGTAATCCCAGCATTTGGGAGGCTGAGACCAGGGATCCGGGTTTGCAGCCAGCCTCAGCTACCTAGTGAGGCACTCTGCAACTTAGTGAGACCCTGTTTCAAAATAAAGAATAAAAAAAATAGGGCTGGAGATATAGCTCAGAGGTAGAATGCCCCTGAGTTCAACCCCAGTACCGCAACAAAACAAAACAAAACAAAACAAACACAAAGAACAATAAGTGCTGATGAGGGTGTGGAGAAGTGGGAACCCTAATATATGGTTGGTGGGATTGCAGATTAGTGCAACCATTTTGGAAAACAATATGGAGGATCCTCAGACAAATGGGAATGAACCTACCATATGATCCAGCAATACCACTTCTGGGTATCTACTCAAAAGAATGGAAACCAAACTATCAAACCGATCATGTGTATCTATGTTTAAAGCTGCACAATTCATATTTGCCAAACCAGCTAACATGTCTGCATAGTTTACAATTGCCAAATTATGGAGCCAGTCAAGATGTCCATCAACAGATGAATGGATTACAAAACTGGGATATGTACACAATGGAATTTGACTCAGCCATAAAGAAGAACAAATTCATGTTATTTGCAGGGAAATGGATGGAACTGGAAAACATTATGTTAAGTGAGATTAGTCAGTCACAAAAAGTAAAAAATCGTATGCTCTCCCTAATATGCAGAAGCTAGGAAGAAAATTTGGCATAAGAGGAACTCCAGATGAAGAAGGAGAATCCTTAGGTGAACAAAGAAGTTGACTTAACTGAAGGTGATTGGGGTGAGAAGACACACATTACTTTCACAAACATATCAAAGTCAATCACTAAACTGAACCTGAGAAGGAGGGGAGGTGAGGGAGTGGGGTGGGAATTGGGGAAGGGTTAAATGAGAAATGTGTGCATGTATGCCTTTACCAGCTTGTACCTAACAAAGATGTATGATTATAATGCATCAATTAAAAAAATAAAATTAAAAAAAAAGAAATGTGCACATTTGATGCTCTTGAGAAAATCTTTCATGGGGAGGTAGTCCTTTACCCATGCATACTAAAGAAGCTTTTTCTTTCCCTTTAAGGCCCAAAGTCCCCAGCTCTACTTTTTTTCACCATTTGAGTGATCCCTCATTAAGCATGTGGATGCTGGGCACTGCCTGCCTTTAACCTGGATGCTCAGGAAATCCTTACAAATAATGTAGACAAACCTAATGAGAGCAACATCATCTTACATGGCAGCAAGAATATTCATCTCCCCCAGCTTCCTAGGGTGGGGGTGGGGCAGTGGTCTGAAAGCTCAAAGCCTGCTCTGGCCAGCAAGGATTAGAAAGAGCATTCCCAGTATTCCCCCCCCCCCCACACCCACATACCCCAGAGACACTGCATCTGTTTGCTTTAATCATATGTAAAGCTGCAAGTAAGGGAAGGAAGGAAGCAGACTCCTGCAGTCAGGCTTTTTACCAGCCTGGGGAGGATTGGGAGGGAGCTTAATGGCCTGGCAAGCATTACAGGCCAAGCAGCCAGCAAAGCCCAGAGACAAGAGCCAGTAGAGTGTGCAGGCACTGCCAGGTGGGCCCAGCATGGCTGAAATGCCTAGTGGGAGACCAGGCAGGGCTCTGGGCAGGACAGGTCTCACAGGGTCTCCTGTAGCCTGCTGGAGGGGTTTCCACAGTTAATCAAGGGAAGGACACCATTATGATGATTTTGATTGCAAATAAACGAAACCAACTTGCCTTAGTTTATTAGGGGAGACTTTATGATAAGGATTCAAGCTGTTTCACAGAACCCAAGTATAAGAGGCAGTAGCCCTGCAGGAAGAGGCTGGAACATGAAGACTGGGACAACAATAAGGCCTCAGGCCTCATCCTCTCCTGACATCCTGCCACCGTATCAACTTTCTCTGTCATACAGTCCATGGGGGTGTTTAAAAATCTCTCTCCCATAGCATCCATGCTGACTTTTTTTTTTTTTTTTGCAGTACTGGGGATTGAACTCAGGGGCATTCTACCTCCAAGCTATACCCCCAGCCCTATTTTTTATTCTTTATTTTGAAACAGGGTCTCACTAAGTTGCGGAGGGTCTCACTAAGTAACTGAGGCTGGCCATGAACCCGGATCCTCCAGTCTCAGCCTTCCAAATGCTGGGATTACAAGCGTGCGCCACCACGCCCGACCATGCTGACTTGTTTTGAATTTTACAATATGGGGAGAGACTGACTTTTCTTTGGTCTTTATTTCAAATTCTAAGAAAGAGGTTCTGATTGGCCATCTTGGATCAGGTGCTCAGTATGGTCTGATCCAGTGTTTCCATGGTGGAAACTGAGACATAGTGTCCGACATGGCTGCCAGGGCCCTCAGTCATGCAGCATAGTAGGCACAGCAAGGGGCTTCCTTACAACCCAGGCAGACGCTGCAAATGGACTGCCTCCGAGGAAGGATGGAGCAAGCTGCACAGCCCTTCTCAACCTGAGGTGCTCTGATTTGACCTTTGTTTGCCTGTTCTTTCTTGACCAGCAGAGGAGGTAAATGCAAGTGTGACGTCTGCGGTGGTGGTTATAGATTTGGGCTGAAAGAATGGGGTGTACCTGGCTCCTGGGATATTGGCCTGTGACAACTTCCAAGACTATATTGCATTTTGGAAGGTGACACAGTCCATGAATAGCAACAAAATCAACCTGGATAATACCAGTTTGGACACTGAAAAAATAAAGGACAGCCAACTACTAAACAATTCTTCCCTATAACAAGAAGAAATGCTTCTCCAAAAATATAGTTTTCAACATCAAATTGCAGACTAATAGAAATGAAAATTATGGGACCTTCTCCCACTAATGATCTCACTGTTTTCCTTGTTCTCTCTTCTCTTCTAGCTTTCTCCTGCACACAGACTTTCGCATAGTTTGAGAGAGTATAAACAACACTTTGCGTTCCATATTATGTAATGAGTAATTTCCATGCTGCCTCATTATCGTCTTAACTATCTTTATCGGTATGCCATCCTTCAAATTAAATATGCTATACTTAGCACATAATTAAGATTTGATTTTTGAATTTGAGACTATGGAGTGACAAGGAAACTCAGGAAATCCAAGGAAAATGAACCTAGAAAGGAGAACACCTTCCCTAAGGTTCACAGAGCTTGTTAATTACAGACCCAGGGTTAGATGTCATTCATCCCCCTCCAAACATGTTTACCATTACATCCTGGGTGCCAGATAGCAGTGCATGGGTTTCATGTCACTTCAGAACTCTTGGCCACATTGCATAAAGTAACTAACTTTTGTTAGACAGGAGCCATATCTTCTTTTTGTTACCAGAGGAAGGAGGGCTTAACTCACTGTCATGAAAATAGGGGTTGTGGGGCTGAAGGGAGTAACTGCAATTTTAAATCAGACCAGTTTTGTGATGGGCAGATAAGTCAGCATGCAAAGACATTTATGTTTCCCAGGTCTGGCTGGCTTTCTCTATGCCCTTTGCAAACTCCACAGGGATTTTAAGCTTTAAGTCTGGTTATAAGCTTGTGCAAGCTGTTAGTCTCCTTTTTAGATGAAAAGAACCACAGGCTTATGCTTGAAAATGTTCCCTGCTTCACTACGGATTCCTTTTGAGTAATTCAGCTATAGTACAGTTTTGAGGAAGAAGTGATTGAGCAGTTACATTTCAAAGCACATTTGCATTTGAAAACAGAGGTTTATCAGCTAAAAGGGCTATTCTTGAAAGGTACACATGCATGACAAATTTAGAATAAATGGAACAATTCAGACATGATAGCTATGAATTTTCTAAAAACTTAAAATACCAGAGCACTTGATCATGCAGACTCCTGGACATAAGTGGAATCTTGACTATCCCGTGTTTTACTTCAGAAGATATATTGGAGAAGGAAATCCTGTTACTGTTGTACCTCTACCAATCATTCTAAGACGTACTAGGCTTGCATCAACAAAATTGTAAACACACAGCCAGGCATGGTGGTGCATGCTTCTAATCCCAGTACTCGGGAGGCTGAGACTGGAGGATTGCAGGTTCAAAACCAGACTCAGCAACTCAGTGAGGCCCTCTGCAACTTAGTGAGACCCTGTTTCCAAATAAAAGAATAAAATAGGGCTGGGGATGTAGCTCAGAAGTAGAATGCCCCTGGGTTCCATCCCCAGTAACACACACACACACACACACACACACACACACACACACACACACACACATTGTAAACACACGTTTGAACAGAAACAAACCAGTGAAGTGGCTTGAGCTTTTGGTATACTGAAGAGGGAGGGCTGTGCAATCAGGTTACCTGAGTCAGCTTCTTGGTTCTCCTACTTACTAGATAAGTGAACTTGGCTGATTCTCTCAGCTTTCTTATCTGCAAAATGGGAAAATACTCTTAATCTTGTGTAACTGTTATGTTCAATTTGTTAAATCATGTAACATGGCACCTTTCAAACTCTACCCTGAACAAATCACCTGGGATTACATTCGGCAGTAAGATGTGGCCTGATAGCCTGGGTTTCTAATGAGCTGCAGGTGGTCCTGCTGGTCTCTGGCCACACTTGTATTAGTGGGAATGCAAAATGCCCGAGAAGCAGCTCGTCAATAGTGTTAGTTATTACTGTTGTCTTTCAGGTGATCTCTCCTCTCTCCTCTCTTTCTTTCCTCCCACATTACCATCGTTTCTGCTCACTCACTCACCCTTTCTTTTTTTTTTTTTTTTTTGCGGTACTGGGGATTGAACTCAAGGGCACTCTACCTCTGAGGTACACCCCTAGCCCTATTTTAAATTCTTTATTTTGAAACAGGGTCTCACTAAGTTGCAGAGGGCCTCACTAGGTAGCTGAGGCTGGCCTCGAACCTGTGATCCTCCAGTCTCAGCCTCCCAAATGCTGGGATTACAAGGGTGCGCCACCACGCCCGGCTCAATCACCCTTTCTTTGCTGTTCTTGGGAGGTCTTCTGAGCTAGCCTCACCTGTCAGTTTCTTGCAGTTGATGATACTGGTGCTTACAGTGCCTTTGAGTAAGGGAGGTGGTGGAGATGCTAGTCTGTGCTCAGAGTTGCAAAGACAGTTCTGTTTCTACCATGCCATATGCAATTTGCCAATTAAAAGTAACTTTTTTTCCTGGGTTAAAATAGTCTTTGGAGTAATTATTCAATTTAAAGTTCAGGCTCCCTGTGAAAAAAAATATGGGTCTCTTTTATTTCTTTTCTTTGTCCTTAGCAGACATAATCACTCTATCACATTACACAGTCTTTATTTTATTTTATTATTGGTGCACTGTAATCATACATCTTTGTTAGGTAGAAGTTGGTAAAGGCATACATGCACACATTTCTCATTTAACCCTTCCCCAATTCCCATCCCATTTCCTCCTCATGTTCAGTTTAGTGATTGACTTTGATATATTTGTGAATGTACATCATGTGCATTAGGCATTAACCTTCAGCTGTCACCTTCTTTACTTATCTAAGGTTTTGCCTTCATCTAGAGTCCCTCTTATGATCCACTTTCTCCCTAGCTTCTGTATGTTAGAGAGAGCATATGATTTTTTACTTCTCGTGACTGACTAATCTCACTTACATAATGTTTTCCACTTCCACCCATTTCCCTGCAAATGACGTGATTTTGTTCTTCTTCAGGGCTGTGTAAAATTCCATTGTGTACATATCCCATAGTTTTGTAATCCATTCATCTGTTGATGGACATCTTGGTCAGTTCCATAGTTTGACAATTGTGAATTTTGTTGCCATTCTGATTGGAGTTAGGTGAAATCTCAAGGTAGTTTTGATTTGCATCTCTCTGATCACTAATGATGTGGAACATTTTCTCCTACATCTATTGGCCATTTGTATTTCTTCTTTTGTGAAATGTCTATTTAGATCATTTGCCCATTTTTTGATTGGGTTATTTGATTTCTTAGCTGTGAATTTCTTGAGTCTTCTGTACATTCTAGATACTAGTCCTGTATCAGAGGAGTAGCTGACAAAAACTTTCTCCCATTCTGTGGGCTCTCTGTTGAGGTTTTTGATAGTTCCATTTACTGCACAGAAGCTCTTCAGTTTAATGCAATCCCATGTATTGATCTTCTTTTGAGTTACTTGTGCCTTTGGGGTGTTGTTGAAAAAGTTTGTACCTGTGCCTATGTGTTGAAGTGTTGACCCTTTGCCCTCTTCAAGTAGCTGCAAGGTCTGGCCTGACTTCCAGGTCTTTGATCCACCTTGAGTTGATTCTTGTGCAGGGTGATAAAGTGGGGTTTATTTCCATTTTCCTGCATATAGTTAACTAGTTTTGCCAACACCGTTTGTTGAAGAGGCTATCTTTTTTCCAGTGTATGTTTTTGGCTCCTTTGTCAAAAATCAATTGACTGTTAATGTGCAGGTTTGTTTCTGAGTCTGTTTTTATGCCAGTACCTTGCTGTTTTATTACTGTGGTTTTGTCAAATTTAGACAAAAAATGTGCGGCATTTTGTGATGCTTTCATCGATAGCATGTTGGCTACAGTATTTTAATATTAGTCCAAATCATCAGTCACATTATCCATGCCACAGCAAATGAGTGAAAAGCTAGAAGGGAGAGGAGCTAATGTGGCTGAGGCCTCAACACTTGGCTCTTCATCATTAATAAATGTACCACAGAATACAGAAAGTAGGTATCCTTTCTTTTTCTTTAGCAGATGATAACATTAAAGCTCAAACATGTTAAAATGTTTCTTTAAATCCAGACAAAAGCTGACAGAACTTGGATTTAAGGTCCATTCAACACTGAAGTCCAGGCTCCTTCTACACTATACTTACCACTTCTCTAAAATGTGGTGTGTGGCCGGGCGTGGTGGCGCACGCTTGTAATCCCAGCATTCGAGAGGCTGAGACCAGAGGATCCGGGTTCGTGGCCAGCCTCAGCTACCTAGTGAGGCACTCTGCAACTTAGTGAGACTCGGTTTCAAAAATAAAGAATAAAAAATAGGGCTGGGGGAGTAGCTCGGAGGTAGAATGCCCCTGAGTTCAATCCCCAGTACCGCAATAAATAAATAAATAAATAAATAAATAAATAAATAAATAAGTAAGTAAGTAAATAAAAAAATAAAATAAAATGTGGTGTGTGTGTGTGTGTGTGTGTGTGTGTGTGTGTGTGTGTGTTTTCAGAATCCAGTAAGAAAATGAGTGAGTGAGAAGTTGCTTAGAAATCAGTGAGTGGATACCCAGTGACCAGGCGTGGAGTAAGTCACTCCAGAACTCCACATCCTAACCAGGCGGTGGATCCCCTGCACCTTCCACAGTAACCAGAACCCACGATATGACCAGCGTAAGTCCCCGAGGGATCACCCCAGCTCACCTATCGTGCCAGAGCTGGAGCAGCGATCAACTGCACTGCAGAGCCTGAATGAAAACTGCCACAAATACAGCTTCTTGATGGAAGGAAAAAAACGCAAAGCAACAACAACAACAACAAAAAAGTGAATAAACCAACAGAACCCAGGGAGAACAAAGGAGCGTGTGCGCGGTAGTGGCATACACTGCAAAACAGCAGACACCATCTTGCCAGCCGCCATCTTGGCAGTCGCCAGGAGCAGCATCTATTAGCACCAAGACCCCCAACGACCTCCTGTGCACCTAACAACCAGAAGTGGAGTAAGCGACTATGGAATTCCACACCCTAATCAGGCGAAATATCCCCGCAGGATCAACAGTGACCAAGAACACCTGGAACACCCCAGATCACCTCTCCCACTGGAACCAAAGCAGCAGGGATCTGTAAGTGAAATTGCTCCCCCGGGTGCAGGGGCCCCTATAGAAAGCGCAGACTCAGTCATCTGCTCTTCAAGCGATTGGAAAGAGCAGAAGTGTGGGAGGGTCCCAGTGCACATAGAGCATAAGGAACCTCCAGGCACCCTGGAAAATGCCCGGCATATAGTTTGCACTCCTGCCACCAGCAAAGGCAGAAAGAGAGATGCAGACAGGCCCTCTGGAGAGCGCAGAGACACAAGTTTACAGCAGGAGAGGCATCAGCGGAATCCCCTGCCTGCCACTGATAGAGCAAATAAGAGTGCCAGAGACACACTCGAAAATTTAAGCTCTGTACTTACGAACTAGCAGGGGTTTTTTATTTTGTTTCTTGTTGTTGCCATTGTTTTTCATTTGTTTGTGTGGGTGTGTGTTCTGTTTTTACTCTGTTTTCATTTTGTATTGCCTTGATTTATTTATGTTTGTTTGGATGATTGGTTGCCTTGCTATTTTTTGCTTAGTTTGTTGAATCTCCTCCTTATACTTTTTACAAGCTCCCTTCCCTCTCTCCCATCTATATTTTTCTCCTCAACACTTTTTCTCTTCTCTTTTCTTTTTCCTTTTTTCCCTGTCTCATATCAAGACCATTTAATACTACCACACTTAAAACCCTACATTGACTACCAGAATCCCCAGACATATCTACCATCTCTAATCTTTACAATATATCACCTCAACATACTCAACCACTTATTCCACTGGACCATACTCTACTTTACCCTATTCTTACATTCATCACCGTGACACCTCACCTGTCCTGGATATACCAGCGGACACTTCTAAAACCTCACTGCAGAGATTGGACAAGAAAACTTGCAAGAGCAGCAAAGATATAAATCTCAGAACAGGGTAACCATGGGAAGGAAAAATAGCAAAGAAACAATGAGCCACCACAACCCCTCAATAACAAATCTCACCAACCCAGAATGGCAGAGGTTACCACAAGAACAATTTAGATCTTTAATACTAAAACAATACAGGATTTTCAGAAAGAATGTAGGGAGAGTTGGAAAGAAATAAAGGAACAAATAAACAAAGAATCTGACGACGTGAAAAGGAACCAAAAGGAAGTGAAAAATGCAATAGTTGAAGTGAAGGCATCAATACAAACTATAAACAGAAGATTAGACAACATGGAAAATAGAATATCACTCTTAGAAGATGACCATTCCAAAAACGAATCCATAGTAGGGGCAGGTGTTGTTGTTGTTGTTGTTGTTGTTGTTGTTGTTGTTGTTCTTCTTCTTCTTCTTCTTCTTCTTCTTCTTCTTCTTCTTCTTCTTCTTCTTCCTGTATTGGTGATTAAGCCCAGGGGAATTGTACCTATGAGCTACACCATCAGATCTTTATTTTATTTTTTGCAGTACTGGGGATGGAATCCAGGGGCAGTCTACCTCTGAGATACACCCCCAAGCCCTATTTCTTATTCTTTATTTTGAAACAGGGTCTCACAAAGTTGTGGAGGGCCTCTTTAAGTACCTGAGGCTGGCTGTGAACCCGGATTCTCTGGTATCAGCTTCCCAAGTACTGGGATTACAAGCATGCATCACCTTGCCTGGCTTGATATTTTTTAATTTTGAAACAGCTTAGGCTGTGGCTTCGAACCTGTGATCCTCTTTTCTCAGCCTCCCAAGTATTGGGATTACAGGTGTGTACCACTACACCATCTTGTCTTTCTTCTTGCTCCAAGACTCAGAGGCCTTGCGAATCTGACCATCAGCTTAGGGCATGCCTTCATGTAGGTTGGAGTCTCACATCTTTACCAGCTAAGGGGCTGATGGCTGCTCAGCATGATTCTGGCCACTCCACCGATTCTACCTCTGAGGTCATTGCTTCCTGTCCCTTCTTCACCCCTCTTGTTTCTTGTGGAGGTTGATGATACATCATTACTCATTTCCCTGCTTCCAGATCCCAACCCAACCCTTTCTTTACATGCTCTCCTAGGGAATCTTCTAAATATCAATCTGCCACTTTCTTGCTTCAAAACACTCACTGGCTTTCATCACCCTCAGAATACTTTGTGTACCTAATCTTTCCACCTGGAATGCCTATCCTCACCTTCCTTCCTGTAAAAGGATTTATAATCTCCTTTATCATCCTCTTAGAAGCCTCCTAGACCCCCCTGGGTGGAGTTCATCCCTTGCATTCACTTGCTGTGTGCTACCATTGTATGATTAATACTGTCTTATTTATCACTGAGCTCACACATAGGTGCTTAATAGATGCTCGAGGAAAAGGTAGTATTGTCATGATTAGATGCAGGCACTCAGTACTTGTCCCCTCCTCTCTGGGTGCCTCAAGTTGCATGTAGGAGGATCTGTGACTAGATGGTAATGAAAGCAGGATTCGAATCTGAGTTCTCTGCCTCCCAAGCCCTGGATCTTAACCACAGTGCTGTTCTGTGCCTTGTGTACCTTTTCTAGAATGCTCATTGATTATTATTATTATTATTATTATTATTATTATTATTATTATTTGTGCGTTATAATTATACATCATAGTGAGATTCAAAGTGATAAATTCATACATGGATGCAGCACTTGCTGTTTTTAAATCTCTCTCTTCATTAGACAAAGTGGCCTGAGGGCAGGAATATTGTCTTATTTATCACTGAGCTCATGCATAGGTGCTTAATAAATGCTTGAGGAACAAGGTAGTATTGTCATGATTAGATGTAGTATGGAAGAAAAGGCACATTTCTTCAGATGTGTATGGTCTAGCTAGGATATAGACCCGGAGACAGTGCAGATAGGCACTGAAGAGAGGCACTCTAACAAGGTCCTTCCAAACTTGTGCTTCTCTGTTTCTTCATCATTCTTTAAAAATACAAAGCCTCTCTTTTTACTTCTAAGATTCTGATTTCCAGTGGGAGCTCTGGTTTGAGAGTTTATGTCCTCTCCAAAATTCATGCTGTAACTTAATCCCAATGCAATAGTGTTAAGAGGTGAGGCCTTTAGGAAATGATTAAGTCAATAGGACAGACCCACCACAAATGGGATTAAGTGCTGGAGGTGAAGAGAGGACTTTCTTGCCCTTCTGTCCCTGTCTCTTCTGCCATTTTATGACACAGTGTTGTCCCCTCTGGAGGATGCAGCAACAAGGTGCCATCCTGGAAGTGGATAGCAGTCCTTAGTAGACAGTAATCCTGCCAGTACCTGGAATTTCCCAGCCTCCAGAACAATGCAATAAATTTGTGTTGTTTGCCAATCACCCAGTTTGTAGTATTTTGTTAGGACATCACAAATGGATGAAGACAGCTGGTCATCAAGAGGGCAGATGTTTGTATTATTAATGCACTTCAGGTTCATTCGGGCTTACTCACCAACATTTAGGAACTATGATTTTATTCTATTGTTTTATAGAAAGTGATTTTAAAAATAGACTTTAGTTTTTAGAGTAATCTGGGTTAACAACAAAATCAAGAGGACGGGAAGCACAGACTTCTCACCTAGCTTCTTCACCACGAATACACCGCCTCTTCCACTGTTAAAATTCACTCCAGAGGGGAACATGTGTTGGAACTAATGAGCTTACACATCTTCACCACTCAGAGTCCATAGTTTACATTAGAGTTCACTCTCATATGGGTTTTGGAAATAAGTATATCCTCCATTAATATCATACAGAGTAATTTTGCTGCCCTCAAACTCCTCTGTGCGCGGCCCTGTCTTCCTCCCTCCCCCACTCCTGACATCTACTGATTTTTTTTTTTTTTTGGTAATTAACTTTTTCTCCATTTTGCCATTTATGGATGTTTTTTGATAAGACTTCTTCCTGGTGGCCGGTCCCTCTACTTTTTTCCCATGGAAAAAAAGGCTGTTTCTCTGAAAGGGACAAACTAGAACTACCTGAGACAAGGAAAACTGAGTCCGTTAGTCTGTTAACCGGAGGTGAGTTCTCTTGGGAACATTTTGTAATTTCCAATACTAAGAAGGAAGTGTTATGTAGTCACTGTTAGCATACGCTGCAAGATGTTTATGATTCCCTAAGGCCAAATAAGTAAACATTCTTCCAACTTAAGCTGCAGGAGATAGTCAATTTCACAAGATGCTTTTCCCCATTTATATGAGATGCCTGTGTAAAAGGAGAAATACAAGGTATAGGGAGTGAAACCTTTCGTTGAATGTTTGGGGCCAGGGAGCATGTGCCAGGTGTCATGTATTTTAGATATGGGGCCAAGCTGAAGACCCCAGAGAGCATCATACAGCTTCTCTCTGAGACAGGGAAAGTTCTACATTGAGGTTTTTACTTTTTTGAGAGCAGAGATGGGAAGACAGGGTTGGTTAAATTGTGCCCCACTTCCTGGAAAAAGAATGAAATTGGAGCCACCAGTACTTAGAATGTGACTTGATTAGGAAACAGGGTCTTTCCAGAGGTCAAGTTAAAATGAGGTCAGTGAAGTGGGCCCTAATCCAACATGCCTGGGGTCCTTACAAAAAGGGTGAAATTTAGATGCAGAAACAGACTGTGAAATTCACTACGTGAAGACAGAGTTTGAGATGTTCAAGGTTTAATTGTGTTGCCTGAGGCTGACTGTTAATGAGCTTCAGGAGGTTGTATATTTCACTAGCCCAAGATGTTTATCTGGTTTCCAGGTTGTGTGTGAGAATCCCAAAGTAGGAAAGAAGTGATGAACCAGAAAGGACCAAGCTGCCACCACAGTCTAGCTCAGTGTACCTTCCTTGGCTCAAAGGAATACTAATGAGCCGGGTGTGGTGGGGCACGCTTGTAATCTCAGCATTCGGGAGGCTGAGACCGGAGGATCCGGGTTCGTGGCCAGTCTCAACTACCTAGTGAGGCACTCCGCAACTTAGTGAGACTCTGTTTCAAAATAAAGAATAAAAAATAGGGTTGGGGGTGTAGCTTGGAGGTAGAATGCCCCTGAGTTCAATCCCCAGTACCGCAAAAAAAAAAAAAAAAAAAAAAAAAAGGAATACTAATGTAGGGGATCTTGCATATTTTTCATACCCTAGCTCCCTGGGTGCGTGCTTTCTTTTACGTCGTGAAATAACATGAAAAAAGGAAATCCATGGCTTTATATTGGCCTCCTGTGGTGGAAAGTCTCAGAGATGTGAACTCTCACACTGAGCATTCTCACACATGATTTGGAATTTGTGCTGGCCCCTCCTGGAAGGACATTTGATATTGAGGGTGATGAAGGTAGTACCAAGGATCCCATTATTCTCAAAGCACTCGATCCCTTTAGGACTGGCCAGGCTAACTGGTACCAATAAAGAGCAGGCCTGGTGATGCTTTGGGAAGCCTGAAGCCTTTGGTTTTCTGTCACAAAAAAGTGCTGAAGCCCGTGTAGAATCTCCATGAATAACAGCGATCACCAGTCACCCTGGGGGCTAACATCTGTGGAACAAGGCTCAAGCTCACTCTGGCTAAGGTAAAGAGCTTAACTCTTTGTGACTGTTTTCAAAGCAACAGAGCCAGGTGTAGGTGGTTCCCTGAGGCTGTGTGCAGTGTGTGTGTGTGTGTGTGTGTGAGTGTGTGTGTGTGTGTGTGTGTGTGTGTGCGTGCGTGTGCTTGCACACAGTTGATGGTGTTTTGGGGCAAGGGGAAGGGTCCTGGCCCTGTATCCTAGAACCTGAGAGCCCCCTGAATGTAAATGTTGACCCATTGTATTTTTAATATGCTTTTATTGGTGCCTTACCCTCTCACATTATAATGTAAATCATTTCAACACTGACATACATGCACATGACCTATTGTATTTTGATAGGAAAAATTTCTTATGCCCCGTAAAGTCATCGTGTATGTACAGATATTTCAAAACCTAAAAAAGTCTGAAATCTCAAACATTTCTGGTCCCAAGCATTTCAGATTAGAAATATTCAACCTCTATGGATTGCAATACTAACTCCAATACCAATAAGAATCCTAGCTTTTCCATTTATTCCCCAGGGCTGTCTCAGAATAAGAGAGCCCATGTTCACAGAATTTCTGTAATATTTGGGTCTCCTTAACATCTCAGGATTCCTCCCCTTTGATGAGGCCTCTATAAGCCTTTGCAGGAGAAAAGAGTTCTCTAGAAAACAAGTTGAGCTTTGGGATTAGAAAGGGGAGAAAAGGTAAGATATGGCTGAAAAGTGGCCCTACATGTGGCTCCTGTAGGATGGAGAGGAAATCTTTTTCCACAGGAGGTTAGGGCAGAGTTTTTTAAAATTCACCTAGGAAACCATCTTGGCCTGAGCTTTTCTTGGTTGTTCAATTGAGGAAAGTTGTATGTAACCAGAAGTTTATTCATTTTTCCTAGCTTTTCCATTTTGTTGGAATATAATTTTTCAAAATAGTTTCTGATAATCCTCTGTATTCCCATGCTGTCTGTGGTAATAGCACCTTTCTCATCTCCTGTTTTAGTAATTTGGGTGGATTCTCTCTTTCTTGTGGCTGGCTGGGTTGACTGGTGTTTTTTTTAGGAATCAGATTTTGGTTATGGTTTTTTTTTTTTTTTGGTGTTTTCTTAAATTCTCCACTTCACTGATTTCTGCTCTGATTTGAATGATTTCCTGTCTTTGACTGGATGGTTCCTGTTTTTCAAGGGTTTTGAGGTGTGACATTAGGTTATTTATTGGGTGATTGTCTATATTTCTTATGTGAGCACTCAGGACTCTGAATTTCATGCTGCCTTCAAAGTGTCCCAGAGATTTTGATATGTTGTGTCTGTGTTTTCCTTTGCTTGTAGGAACTTCTCAACTTCTCCTCTGATTTCTTCCATGACCCATTCCTCTATAAGCAGTGTTGCTGTTTTATCTTCATGGGTTTAAGAGGTTTCTCCAGGTCTTCTTAGAATTGATTTCCAGTTCCCTTCCATTATCTTCTGAATTTGTTGGTGCTTGCTTTGTGGCCCAGAATGTGTTTTATGTTTCAGAGAAGGTTCCGGGATCACCTGAAAAGACGGTGAGTGCAACTGGAGTTGGGTGGAATATTCTGTGTACATGTCTCTTGGGTCCCTTTGGTTTATGGTGTTGCTGAGGTCTGAGGCATCTTTGAGGAGTTTTTGTCTAGAAGATCCATCTTCTGAGAGGACTGTTGCAGTCTCCCAATATTGGGATCTATGTGTGACTTAATGTCACAAGGAGTTTGTTTTTATGAAAGTGTTTTTGCTACTCTGTGTTTGGGGCATCAATGCTGTCATTATCATGATAGCCTCCTGTTGGATTGTTTCTTTTGCCAGTAAGAAATGGCCTGCTTTGGCTGGGCGTGGTGGTGTACAATTGTAATCCCAACATTTGGGAGGCTGAGACTGGAGGATCCTGGTTTGCAGCCAGCCTCAGCTACCTAGTGAGGCACTCCACAACTTAGTGAGACCCAGTTTCAAGATAAAGAATAAAAAATAGGGCTGGGGGTAAGCATGGAGGTAGAATGCCCCTGAGTTCAATCCCCAGTACCTCAAAAAAAAAAGAAAAGAAAAGAAATGGCCTGCTTTGTGTCTTCTGAAAAATTTAGGCCTGAATGCCTTTTAGATCCTGTTTGTATAATATTATGTCATCTGCAAATAGAGAGTTTCAGTTCTTCTTTTCCTATTTGCACTTCTTTAATTTTCTTCTCTTGCCTAATTACTCTGGCTAGAGTCTCAAGTTGTAGGCAGAAGAGGAGTGGGGATAGGAGACTTCCTTATCTTGTTCCAGTTTCTGAAGAAATTCTATAGTTTTTCTCGACTCAATACGATATTCCATGCCTTTACGAGGTAGAGGTATGTTCCTTCTCTCTCAATTCCCTGCAGTGTTGAGTTTAGCCCGAATGAGTATGGCATTTTGTCAAATGCCTTTTCAGTGTCTATTGAAAGGGTTGTGTGATTTTGCCCTTCGTTCTGTTTATCTGGAGAATTACATGAATTGTTTTTCACGTGTTGAACTGGCCTTGCATACTGGTGATGAAACCAACTTGGTCATGGTGTCTAATTTTCCTGATGTGGTTTTGAATGTGTGTTAGTAATATTTTGATTTGTGGTTTTGAGTGTAAATTCACCAGTGATATTGGCCTGTAGTTTTCTTTTCCTGAGCTGTCTTTGGTTTGGGTATTAATGTGCTGTTGGCTTCTGGGATGTACTCAGGAGTCCCATTTCTTTCTGTTTCATAGACTAGATTGAGAAGTATTGGGACGAATCCCAAACTTTCTCTAAGGATTTTATAAAATTCACCTAGGAAACCGACTCAGTCTAAGCTTCTGTTGGCTGGTAGTTTCTTTGTTTCTGCTTCAATCTCTGTTGCTTGGTTTAAATTTTCCATCTAAATTAATTAATCAATCGAAATAATTTTAAATAACTAAATTAATTAGTTATCTAAAAGGTAAATCTAAAACTTAGTTAGTAAGATGAAATGGAGATGTTTCCATAATCATAGCCCTCTAATCCCATATTTAATCTATTTCTCTATCTGTGTTTTACATGGTTTTAATTATAGCACTTACATTAACTCAGTTGAACCAAGAACCACATTTTGTTTTCTCACATATATATGTGCCTTGAATTTTAATGTACTTGTAAATCTTGACTATAATATATACAATCACAATTATGAAAGTGTTTTTCTTTTATGTTTTTCCTTATGTAGCAGGAACTCCAGAAGATAAAATGGGACTGTTTCTTATCTATTACATAAGTGTACAGCAAGTACCTTCTGAGGTATGTTCTCTGTAGAGTACTGGGAGGAAGGGGGAATGCTTATTTGCAGAGTTACGACAATTTGAATTTCAGAAATAGAAGAAGAAAAAGATCCCTAAGGTTAGATAGCTACTTCATTCTTTTCTTTAAAAGAAAAACAATTTGTTATAGCTGACTCTATTTACTGCTGAGTTTTATAGCAATAGTTATTGTCACCAGGGGAAACCACCCACTCAGGAAATGTCTAACTACTGCTAAGTTGTTGATATATGAACTGAATTCAAGGAGCCAAAATTTTTATTTCTGGAAATTAAGTTAACCAGGTTATTTCTGAACTAAGTTAACCAGGTTTGATAGGATTTTTGAAAGGTTAGTCTTATAATTTTAAGATTTTTAAAAACTAATGTCTAATATAGAGAATATCCTATATTGGCTGTTCTGTGTAAAGTGATGATTTTGGTGTTAAGACTTTCTACTGAGTTAGACCATTGACTCTTTCTTAGGTTAACTCAGATAGCTTTACTAGATGAGCAACAAATGTAGCACCCTCCAAGATAACATCTGGAGTAGTATGACTTTGTAAGCTCCTTTCTTTTGTTGGGGGCAATTTTTTTTTAATGTCTGGTAAATTGTCAGACTTCTGTCAGTCAGTCAAAAATCTTTGCCATATTAAAGCATCAAACTAAACCAAATATTTACTTCAGACTATTCTGCTCTGCTGTAGGAATGTATCTATGTCTTGACTTTTATTTTAATTCAGTAAGAAAGTATGGTCTTCTTTTTAGAAATCTATCTCATCAATGAGTAGTCAGGGTTTTTCTATATTCTTAGGAGGTTCCAATAGCCCATTTATGTTTTCTTAAGAATACATGATTTTTTTTTTTTTCCTGGCACGTACCTATAATTCCAGCTACTCAGGGAGATGAGGCAAGAGAATGGCAAGTTTGAGGCCAGCCTTGGGAGTTTAACAAGACTCTATCTCAAAGTAAAACATAAAAAGGCCTGGAGGTATGGTCAAGTAGTAGAGCACCCCTGGGTTCAATCACCAGTAACACACACACACACACACACACACACACACACACACACACACACACACATCATTTTAAAACAGTATTTCCTTAATTTGACTATATTATTATATTTTTATTTTTAGTAAGAATTACATATTTTTATAAACTTCAGTGATGATTAAGAGGCTTGAAGCAAACTATGACTACTAATATCAGATTAATAGCCCTATAAAATGCAAAAGAGTAAAAATCTCTGACTGGTGTTGAGCTTAAAAGTTTCTCCCCTGTGACATTTTTATAGTGGAGTCAGCTGTGATGGTAGGCTCCTTTAACTTATACAAATTCAACTGGACTTACTAACCAGGAATAAAAAGAGTGAGGAAGACAGAAAAAACCCCAAAAAACAGTTTTAAAAGTGTAGGACAGCATTTGGGAGGCTGAGACCGGAGAATCTAGGTTCATGGTCAGCCTCAGCTACCTACTGAGGCACTCCACAACTTAGTGAGACCCTGTTTCAAAATAAAGAATAAAAAATAGGGCTGGGGGTATACCTCGGGGGTAGAATGCCCTTGAGTTCAATCCCCAGTACCACACACACACAAAAAAAGTGTAGGACATTCAATCTCCAAACTAGGAGGAAAAAAGTGTAAGACACTCAATCCCTAAACTATGAAAAAAAAGTGTAGGGCAGCTGTTGGTGAGTTAATTAGTCTGGACCCCCTATAGTAATGTGCAGTGGGAAACCTGAGTCTGCAAGTCCCCATGATCCATGTCGTTCCTCTGCTATTTCTGGTTTTGAAATATTTTTGGACAAGCCAGATCATCCATTTAGTGCTTTTCCCAAAGAAGGGCAGACTATTTTAACAGTAGAGGAAAAAAATGACTTACTGGGGGATGACAAAATACTATATGGGCAACTTAGGAATATGTTAACAGTAATTTTCATTTTATATTATTTTTGTCTCATTCTCATTTAAGATGTAAATCCATTCTAGTGTGTATAATTTAAACTCATACTTTTGGTGTTACTTTTTGATTAATCAAGTAACAACAATCACTCATGAAAGTATAACCTTTTCTCATATAGTTCCTTTCTTTCTTCAGGCTGATTTAGAGCAGTATAAAAAAGCCTTTGAAGTCAGGTATTGTGATGCCTCTTGCATGGTTCTTGTTGCTAAGAACTCTTTGGCTATCCTGGGCTTTTTGTTGTTCCAAATGAATTTAAAGACTGATTTTTCTATGTCTGTGAGGAGTGACCTTGGTAATTTAATGGGTATTGCATTGAATCTGTAGATTACTTTTGGGAGGATGGCCATTTTGATGATATTTATTCTGCCTATCCAAGAGCATGGTAGATCTTTCCATCTTCTAAGGTCTTCGTCGATTTCTTTTTTCAACTTTTTATAGTTTTCCTTATAGAGGTCTTTTACCTCTTTGGTTAGATTTATCCCTCAGTATTTTATTTTTCAGGGTGCTATTGTGAGTGGTATTGTTTTCTGAATTTCTTTTTCAGCCACAGTAATAAAAACGGCATAATATTGGTACAAAAACAGACACATAGACCAACAGAGCAGAATATAAGATTCAGAAACAGACGCATGCGCTTACATGCCGGGGTCCAGCTCTCAGGTTGGTGTCAGGGGTTCGTTGACAGGTGTGGAATGAGACGAGGTCGCAAGAATACGCACACTGAATGCAGTAAAGAAGCGTATCTGTGTTACTGTTTGTTAGTAGCTGTTTTTATACTATCTTTTTAGCGGTGAAGCATATAGAACAGGAATTTTCACAGACTGATTGCCAGACATTTTGACAACCGTAAACTTGTTTTACTGAAGATTAAATAGGTACATCTTTAACCAGAAAAACTGTTTCCCATGACATTTAATGGGGTTAAGAAAACAGTAAAGGTTACAAAACACAACACACACACACACACACACACACACACACACACACACATATATATATAAAGATTCTTTTAGTACAAAGCAGTGTTAAAGGTTAACGAGGAACAGCCTATATCTATTAGTCTAAATCCTTACCCATTCATAAAGCATGTTTATAATATTTGTTTTGCTCTTTTAAGCAGTGTCCTTATCTTGTTCTCAGGCAGCTAAAGAGTTAATGTATCCTGTGAAATTCCAGGGAGACAATGTGTGAGAGGGCAAAGACTATCTGTCTTATAGCCTTCTTTACCCATAAATATAACAGTAGACCTAAATCTCTTTGGCTTATTTATTTTTGTTTTTTACATCTGTGTGCTGAGAGGGAACATAAGGTTGTTTAGCTATTTCAGATAAGCTTGCAAAGTCCGTTCTCTGATTAATGTTTGTAAGTGGTTAATGAATTTCTTATGTGTGTTTCCAGGCACTGCTTTTTCAGCTAATATTCAGAAATCACTGTCTGTCCAGCCACCATCTGTTTATAAGAAATTTTCATTTATAATTAATGCAAAAAAACCCCCAAAGCACACAAAATTCATAATGCAAAGCTGGATAAGCCATGCACTCCTTTTTGGAATCGTCTGCCTTGCAGGATTTCCAGCGGACTGAGCCTTGCTCATGATCCAGCTATTAAGGAGCTGTGGCACTTACAGTCAACTGATTTTTGACAAAGGAAGCAAAAACATACACGGGAAAAAAGATAGCCTCTTCAACAAATGGTTGGCAAACCATATGAAGGAAAATGGAAATACACCCCACTTTCTCACCCTGCACAAGAGTCAACTCAAGGTGGATCAAAGACCTGGAAGTCAGGCCAGAGACCTTGCAGCTACTTAAAGAGAGCATAAGCCCAACACTTCAACATGTAGGCACAGGTAAAAACTTTCTCAACAAGACCCCAAAAGCCCAAGCAATTCAAAGGAAGATCAATACATGGGACTGCATTAAACTGAAAAGCTTCTGGGCAGGAAAAGAAACTATCAAGAACCTCAACAGAGAGCCCACAGAGTGGGAGAAAGTTTTTGCCAGCTACTCCTCTGATAGAGGACTAATATCTAGAATACACAGAGAACTCAAGAAACTCACAGCTAAGAAAACAAGTAACCCAATTAAAAAAATGGGAAAAGGATCTAAATAGACACTTCACAAAAGAAGAAATACAAATGGCCAATAAATATATGAGGAAATGTTCTACATCATTAGCAATCAGAGAGATGCAAATCAAAACTACCTTGAGATTTCACCTAACCCCAATCAGAATGGCAATCATAAAAAAAACACGAACAACAACAAATGCTGGCAAGGGTGTGGATAAGTGGGAACCCTAATACATTGTTGGTGGGATTGCAAATTAGTGCAACCACTTTGGAAAACAATGTGGAGGATCCTCAGATGAATGGGAACGATCCTACCATATGATCCAGCAATACCTCTTCTGGGTATCTACCCAAAAGAATGGAATACAAACTATCAGACCGATGCATGTGTATCTATGTTTATAGCTTCACAGTTTACAATTGCCAAACTATGGAAGCAGCCAAGTGTCCATCAACACAAATGAATGGATTACAAAACTATGGGATATGTACACAATGGAATTTTACTCAGCCATAAAGAAGAACAAATTCATGTTATTTGCAGGGAAATGGATGGAACTGGAAAACATTATGTTAAGTGAGATTAGACAGTCACAAAAAGTTAAAAATCAAATGCTTTCCCTAATATGTGGAAGCTAGGGAGAAAACGGGACATAAGAAGGACTCCAGATGAAGGAGGAGAATCCTTAGGTGAACAAAGAATTTGACTTAGCAGAAGGTGATGGGGGCAGGGGGGACACCCTAATGAGCATGATGTACTTACATGAACACATCTAAGTCAATCACTAAACTGACCTTGAGAAGGAGGGAGGAGGAGGGAGTGGGGCAGGAATTGGGGAAGGGTTAAATGAGAAATGTGTGCATGTATGCCTTTACCTATACTAGCTTGTACCTAACAAAGATGTGTGATTACAATACACCAATTAAAAAAAAAAAAAGATTTGTTAAAGCTACACCAGGAGATTTTTTATCAACATAATGCAGAACCCATTTCTACTAATGTGGCAGAAACAGCTAAGACATTTGTAGATCGGCTTCAATCCTTGGTGCCTACTTGGCCCTCGTTTACCTCCTTGCTGAGAGAAGTTATTGGAATAGCAGCAAGAGTCATTCTAGGCTTATGCATTCTACCACTCATTGTAGGCCTTGTGATCAGTGCCTTTGTTAGTATACAAGCAGATTTACATGGAATAAAACTGTAAGCACTGCCTCGCACAGGGCCTGGTAGTCAATGACGGGTTCGATTTTCTCAGGGCAATATCAACCTAAGACAGGGCTCCTTGAATGACTCATCAAGACCCCATGACGGGTAAGACTATGCACCTGGTAGGAAACTACCTAAGACAGGCACAGCCCTCATGCATTTTAAAATAAAAACAGGGGAGTTGTGGGAGCCCAGCTGGGCCCCTTCCCCCTGGCAGTTGCTATCTGCATATATGAGCAATTATACTGACTCTTCTGCTATGGCTACATTGGCGTCTCGAAGTCTGGAGATTGCTCCTAGGATGCGTAGATGAAAGACCCTCCTATTTCTTAGAAAGTAAATATATGACTCTAAAGGTTTATGGTTTTATGACTATAGAAAGTTTGCTTGACCAGGCTATATTAGGAATGTGGGCTATACGTGGAAAATGAAGAAGTGGTGCTAATTGTGCTCTGATAATGATTGATATGTCGCAAATGTATATGTAACTCTGTTGTACTCAAGAAATGTATAAAAAATCTGTGCTGAATTAAAAAAAAAAAAGAACCATGAAGAAAAACAAAAAAACCCCAAACAAACAAAATAGTTAAACATAAAATCATAGCTGGGAGTGGTGGAGCACGCTTGTAATCCCAGCATTTGGGAGGCTGAGACTGGAGAATCTGGGTTCACGGCCAGCCTCAGCTACTTAGTGAGGCCCTCCGCAACTTAGTGAGACCTTGTTTCAAAATAGAGAATAAAAAAATAGGGCTGAGGGTGTAGCTCGGAGGTAGAATGCCCCTGAGTTCAATCTCCAGTACCGAAAAAAAAACATAAAATCATATATTTGTATATGCCCAACAGAGACTTGAAGTAGATCATATTTGACAGGTATCTAACAGCAGATATACATCCCTCTTGTATATGGTGTACTTTTTTATACAGTTTTGCTACTATTTTTCTACAGTCTATTTCAGGTCACATTTCTGTATATATTCACATTAATCCTGGCTGAATGAGCTCTAGCTATAATACTGTATGTATATTTCAAGAGATAATTCTTAGCTAATATGATCTCTACAAAATTGTATGTATTTTACAAAAGATATTTAAGTCTACCCATTTCAAGTGTGTCTCAATTGTATAGAAGTATGCAGGGATAATATTTTTTATTTCTAAATAATAACATTAGGAATATGTTAATACACTCGATCTTTCATGTGTTTATATAGATATATACACTTGAGTGGTTGCATGTGTATTACACTGTCTTGTAATTCAATCTATTTCAAGTCTGACTTCTTTCATATGTGCTGATATAGTATTTATTAGCCTTTATGCCCTCTAGCTATACCCCCGCATGTATATTACATGACCTACGTGTTACCATCTGTTTTACATCCCTCTTAGTATATGGTTACATATTTAGCCATTATGATTTCTAGCTGGAAAACTGCATTAATGTTACCTATGTAATGCTATTCACATCACTCTTTCATAAAAATATATGTATGGTTGTATGCTTCGTTGTTTTGGTCTTTTGATAGAACAGTATATGTACGTTACATTACCTATCTAATACAATCTTTTTCACTTCCCTCTTTTGTTTGTAGACATATTTATATATTATATATGTATATATGTAATCTTATATATATAATTTTTTTACATTTGTAGAGTCATACTATCTAGTCAAGCTAGATAGAACACTGTATATATGTTACATTACATAGGTAAAACAATGTGTTACAAGTCATGTGTTATCCATTATGTTTTCTATATGTTACATTACCTATGTAATACAATGTATAACAGATTTAGGTCTTATATGTATACATACTGTTTTGAGATTAGCCATGATGATCTCTATTTGATACACATATACATATGTATCAAATCTATACGTGTATATACATATACACAGTTGTAGACTTAGCCATTATGATCTCTAGCTGGAACACTGCTTGAACATAATGCTGTAAGTCCATCTGTGTATGTTCATATATTTGGTTGTATGCTATGATTTATAGCTACAACACTGCATACAGTCTGTATGTAGAAGTCTCTAATGTGCATGTATATTCAGCAGGATGTTTATCCTTTATTTACTTTATCTAGAACACTTCATGGTTTACCTAAATAAAACAAATGTGTTTGCTGAAATACAATATATTTCAAAGAACACATCAAGGATGTTACGTTACTTATGTACTTTCAAATATTTACATTGATTACATATATATATATATATATATATATATATATATATATATATATATATAGAGAGAGAGAGAGAGAGAGAGAGAGAGAGAGAGGGAGAGAGACATGTTGTGTGTATTTGTGTAGGTCGCCATTATTATGTCTAGGTGGAACACTGCATGCATCCTAAATTCCCATTGTTTTACAGTCTATTTCCGGTCATACATCTGTATATATTTACTTTAATCCTGGTTAAATGAGCTCTAGCTATAATACTGTATGTATATTTCAAGAGATAATTGTGTCAATTTCAAGTGTGTCTCATTTGCGTGTGTCTATACGGTTTGAGGGTTAAGAATTATGCTGTCTAAATTCAGAATATGTTATATGAAATACAATCGATGTCAGGTCTCTAGTTTGTGTATATACATATATGCATTTGGGTGGTTAGACATTATGATCTTTAGCTGGAACACTGCATCTGCATGGATATTACATTACCTATAGAATACAACTTGTTTCCCTTCTGTCTTTGATACCTATATACATATACATGGTTGTATACTTATCCATTATGATCTGGAGCTGGAACACTGCTTGAATGTTACATTACACATGTAATATTAGATCTAAAATACGTTTTGTCACATTGATATTGATCCTGCCTATAAAATGAAGCATGTCTGTGATAGACACGGCTGAGTACATCCAATGTAGCAACTATTGTTTACCCTAGGTAACCACAAACCCTATACACAAGAGACCTGAAATAGTTTGAAATAACAGGTAATTTTTCCAGCAACATAAACGAGTGCCATATAATTGGAATAAGTGTAGCTAGTTTGTTGAGTGATGTGTGTTTATTGGAGAGTGGTGGAATTCTAACACATACACTTTGTACAAGTTACAGCAATAGGGCACAAGAGAGAAAGATGGTCCACAAAACTGATCTGAAATAAGTTTTGTGACACGGTAGAGGCTAACTGTGTATTTCCAACTTTGCAACTATGGTATACACTAGCTAACCACAAACTGCATACACAAAAGAGACGTGAAATAGTTTGAAATAACAGGGTTATTCCAGCAACAAAACATGAGTGTTCAATATTGGGAATAAAAGAAGCAACAGAAATCTAACACACAACGTATGTACTAGTTTTCTGCGATGGAACCTAGTACGGAAATACGATATAGAACTTCAAAGTGAAATATGATTTGTGATAGAGTTAACTCACCATGTCTCCCACAAAGTCTATTTTGATATATTAGATAGTTTGTGGGAGACACGGTAGAACTTAAGTTAGTACATACAATACTGCATCTATACTCACACTGGGAACCACACACCCCAAACATGAGAGCATAACATTTCTACAAGTTTACAGGGACAACCTGAGTACATACATTGTTGCATCTATAATCACACTGGGAACCACACACCTTTTACACAAAGGAGGACTGAAATAGTTCGAAAGATACAGGTAATTGACACAAGTGTCGTATAATGGGAATTAGAGGAGCAAGTCATTTGCATGGTTTGTGTTTGTCAGAGAGCGGTGAAAATCTAACTTGTAACATTTGTACAAGTTTAGAGCAATAGAACATAAGAATGAAAGGTGACCCACAAAATAGATCTGAAATAGGTTTTGTCACATTGATATTGATCCTGCCTAGAAAGTGGAGCATGTCTTTGAGAGACGCGGTAGAGGCTGAGTACATCTAATGTTGCAACTCTGGTTTACACTATAAAAGAGGCCTGAAATACTTTGAAATAACAGATAATTTTTACAGCAACATAACATGAGTGTCACATAATGGATATAAGAAGAGCAAGTAATTCGTGGGGTATGTTTGTAGGAGAGTGGTGGAAATAACGTTTGTAGACGTTTACAGTGATAGAACAGAAGAGTGAAAGATGACCCACAAAATAGATCTGAACTATCATATTGTGAATTAAGATATGTTCACAATATATGTGAACTATGAATATGTAATTTTTTCCTTTAAGTTACCTTCCCCAACATGGAGCAAATGAACTTATCAGCAATGGAAAAGCACCTTGCAATTTGGATAGGTAATTTAAAGACAAGATGGACAGTTTCTTCACAGTAAGACAAAAATTAATATAGAATACAGCAAAAAGATAAATCCAGGCCATTGTAAAACTTGGATAAATTATTTTACTTTGTTTCTTATTTTGTTAAAAATATGTGTACACAATTATTCTCACAATGTAAATTCAAAAACGAAATTATGACAAAAAGGATCCAGTATTGTAGGCATGAAAGAAAAATGTAAAGAAGGTACAAGAGCATGAGAAAATTTTTTATTTTAAATTTTTTTTTAAATTTAAATTTTTATTTTAAATTTTTTTCATTTTAAAAAATGAAAGTATCTTATACGAAGTAAGGTTTATCCTAAGGTTGTCCCAAATGGAAAGAAAGGATTAGGATAAACATCAAAGGGTTGAGATAAGTGGCAGAAGGTTCATGGATGTTTGTAGAAAGATAAAACTTATGAAAGATAAAACTTATAATATTCCTTATGAAAGGAATATTACATATGTGATAGGGATGATTTTATTTATTTAAATAGTTCTATTAAAGCCTACCTCTTTTAAAACGTTACTAGACATTGTACTTCTGTTTTCAAAATATATTGTTACCATGTTTCTAGCAATTAAAACTTCATCTATTTCTAATTCATCAGATACAGCCATACTTTTAAAAAGGCTAATAGAACTAATCAATGTTTTAGCAAACATATTAGAGGGCATAGTAACCTTTCTGGTCCTCTTGCTACAGGTAATGTATTAGCTGATAATGCTACAAAAATTGTAGGTACTATGTTCAAACCTATAGAAAGCCATAATATACATCATCAAAATGCAAAAATGCTACAAATGCTTTATTCTTTAAAACAAGCAAGAGAGATAGTATGTGATTGCCCTCAATATGTAATTCATATTCCTTCATTAGCTATGGGGGCTAATCCTAGAGGACTTAAGCCTAATTCATTGTGACAAATGGATGTAACACATTATTTCTTCTTTTGAACAATTGTCCTTTGTCCACGTGTGTGTTGATACTTTTTCCCATGTAATTTTTGCTACTGCCCGTACTGGAAAAGCATAAAAGGATGTCATGCAACATCTATTTGCTGCCTTTACATAGACGGGTGTTCCCAATCAACTCAAAAAGAGATAATGCTGCTGACTATACTACTAATTTAAAAAAAATCCTGTAACTATCATGAATCCACAAGGGGGCGCCTGCATCCTATGGAAAAATACAAGCATATCCTTGCCCCGCAGTTAACAATCTTTTCATTTTACCATACTTTAAGCAGGCTTTATGTGTATATCAGAGTGTCTTTGCATGGCTGTGATGCCTTTTGTATTCTTATTTAGATGATTGAGAACAAAAAGCATGAGAAGGAAGAGCATGTGAAGAACACTGCTTAGGGAGCTAAACAAATAGTAAAGATTTAAACTATTGGAAAAGAATTTTTATATACGTGTTGGATTTTTAAGAATTTTTATGTATGAAAAGAATTTTTATATACATGTTGTATTTTGTAACCTTGATTGGTTGAGGATGACCTTTGGAGGAACAGGTCTGTTCTATATGCCTCATTGCAAAAAATAGTATAAAACAGCTACTAACAATAAAACAGATACGCTTCTTCACTGCATTTGGTGTGAGCCTATTCTCACTACCTCGTCTCATTCCACACTTATCGAAGGACCCTGACCCCACTGCCTAGAGGACTGGCCCTCGACAAAGCAGCATTGCTACTGCACAAAAGGGTGCTAATGAAAGTGATTGGGTCTGTTAAAGAATATTTGTAGGGAGAACCATTTTACCTTGTTTGCCTAGAACTGAAGGATTTCCCTGGATCCAGATTTCCAATGCTAAAATCCTAACAGTACTGGGCAAACTGGGATGACAGGTCAACCTGAAAGGTAAAATTATTCAGAAAGAAGACACATGTGGGGACAGATGTTTAAAAATTATAAGAACATCCAACTATATTATTTCTAATGGTCATTAGACTTTTTATGTTCTGGCCATTGCTCTAACGCAATTTGTGAGACCACCTAAGGGTGTAAGGGCAAGTATTGCCCTCCTTATACAACTGAAGAAACAGAAGCACATAGCAGCTGGTCTGGAAATACATTGAAGGCATTAGGACAGAATAAGATACTTGGAAGTAGTGGAGATTAAGGGCACTAAAGAATAAAAGCATGTCTAAAGCCATTCAAATTTCATTTTGCACATATATGTTTCAAAATATATTTTTCAAATACTGAAATTACAGGTGTATGACTCCATACTTGGCTCACTTTGCTTATATTTTTGAACAAACATGTTAACTATGAACTGTATCTGCTCAATAGCTACCAGTTTGAAGCTTGAAAGGCTACCAGTTTGAACAGAACATCTATTCCACAGCTCACACAGAGAGGGACTGTGTGCCAAAGCACAAGAGTAAAATACACAGGGGGTGACAGGTGTAGTGCCTTAATGATGTTACGGTAAGTTCCTTCTATTCTGATTTTCTGCAGTGTTTTTAACATAAATGGATGGTGGGTTTTGTCAATTTTTTTTTTTAGCATCTATTGAGATGATGTGATTTTTGTCCTTGGTTTTATTTGTGTAGACTTAGTTGATTTGTGTATGTTGAACCAGCCTTGCATTCCTAGTATGAAACCAACTTGATCAAGGTGTCCAGTTTTCACTGTGTGGTTTTGAATGCACATTTTGTTTAGAATTTTTGCATCTATGTTCATCGATGATATTTATCTGTAACTTCCTTTTTTGAGGGATCTTTATTTGATTTTGGTAGTAAGGTGATACTGGACTCATAAAAAGAGTTTAGAAGAATTCACTCTCTTTTGATTTCATGGAATAACTTGGGAAGTATTGGGTTTAGTTCTTCTGTAAAAATTTTGTAGAATTCTGCTGGAAATCCATCTGGACCTTGGCTTTTCTCTGGTGGAAGGCTTTTTATTGCTGTTTCTATCTCTTTGCTTATTGTTGATCTATTTCAGTTTTCTATATCTTGCTTCAATTTATGTAGGTTGCATGTGTCTAGAAATCTGGCAATTTCTTCCATGTTTTCTAGTTTATTGGAGCATAAATTTTCAGAAAAGTTTCTGATGATCCTCTGGATTTCCCCACAGTTTGTGGTGATGTCTCCTTTTTTATTTCTGATTTCTATTTCTAATTTATACAAGTAATATATAGGACTATGTTCTTAAATCCACAGTCTAGCCTTTCAATTGGGGAGTTTATACCTTTGACATTCAGTGTTATTATTGAAGTATGACTTTTTATTTCCTGTCATTTTGAATATATTCTGTTTGATGTAGTGTTATTTCTTTTTCAGTTGCCCATCTGGTGGAATTCATCCCTCCTCTGGTTCTGGTATTTGCTTCATTTTTCTTCTTTGTGTTTTCTTTAAGTATTTTCTCTAGTACTGGTTTGATAGACAGAGGTGTCCCAGTGATTATCTGCCTAGAGAGTAAGAAAGAAATGGTGCAATAAATATCTCCACCACCAACCACTCTTGGTCAGTGGCTCCCAAACTATCTAATGGCATAGTAGAATTCCTGGAGGATCTTTTAAAATGTCAAAGCCCTCCTACAATTTCTGGATGGAGCCCAGTATCACTGAAGCTCCCTGAGTAATTCACTATGCACATGAGTAGAGAACCCTGCTCTGTAAAATTACATTGTTTTTTTTCTTTTGGGCATCAGGTTCTCATCAGCAGGCATGGCATATCCCACTTTGCATTATGTTATATTCTTGAAATTTGGGGTGCTTTGGGTTTTGCTTTCACATTAATTGTAAAGGAAAATTTCTTGGAAACACAAGATGGCCCGACAGATTATGATTCCTCAATATTAGCTGAAAAAGCAGTGCCTCAAGACAACCCATAAGAAATTCATTAACCACATACAAACAGTAAGGAAACGGGCTTTGCAAGCTTAGTTACTAAACAGCCTTATGTTCCCTCTCAGCACACAGGTATAGAAACAAAATAAATAAGCCAAAGTAGGATTTCATAAGGTTAATAGGTTTTCTTAAAGGTTAATGGGAATAGTCAATTGAATGGTAAACTTGGGCAGGAGTATGCAATATACTTTTAGACAATAGGTTAGGTTAAATATTAACATATGACTAAAGGGTTTAGAGAATAATGTGTTTTCTTAAAACAATGAGATTTTCTGTAAAAGTATGTTTTTGATCTTTACATGTGATGTTTTTCTGTAGTATGAATCAAAATCACCTGATGTTTTTCTTAAATGACCTTCCTTGTATGATTGTATAAAAACACCCTAAAAAATAAACTCAGTGCTTCAGTATTCACTGATAGCCCTCCCAAGAACATGGAATCTTGACTCTTTAATCAATCCTAACTTTCTCCTCTCAGGACTGTCTGATTGTGTCGGCAGGTTCTGGCACTCCTTGGTCAAGTTTATTCCTAAGTATTTTAATTTTGGGTGTGCTAGTATGATTGGAATTGTTTTCTGGATTTCTTTTTCAGTGGATTTATGGCTGGCATACAGAAAATCTAATCTTTTAAGACTAATTTTGTATCCCGACACTTTGCTGAATTTGTTGATTAGTTCTGTAAGTGTTTTGGTTGATGTTGTTGAGTCTTCTAAGTATAGTTTTAGTTCTTCTTTTCTTTTCTTTACACCTTTGATTTCCTTCCCTTACTTATTGCTTGGATAGAGTCTCAAGCACTACATTGAATAGAAGTGATGATAATGGACATTATTGTCTTGTTCCTATTTTTAGTGGGAACTCTTGCAGTTTTTTTCCCATTTAATATGATGTTGGCTGTGGGCCTATTGTATAGTGCCTCTATGATGTTGACATATGTTCCTTCTTTTCCAATTCTCTGCAGTCCTTTTAGCATGAATGGGTGTCATATTTTATCAAATGCTTTTTCAGCATCTATTGAAATGATCATGTGATTTTTTTCCTTTGGTTCTGTTTATGTGGTGAATTACATGGATTGTTGTATGTTGAACCAGGCTTGCATCCCTGGGATGAACCCGACTTGGTCATGGTGTATAATTTTCTTGATGTGGTTTTGAATGTGCATTGTTAGTATTTTGTTTAGCTGTTTTGCATCTAAGTTCACCAGCAATATAGGCCTATAGTTTTATTGTCTTGAACTGTCTTTATTTGGCTTTGGTTGGTGTCACAGAATGTCTTTGGGAGAGTCCTGTTTATTTCTATTTCATGGAATAGTTTGAGGAGTATTGGGATTAGCTCTTCTATAAATGTTTTATAAAATTCACTTGGAAAACAATCTGGCCCTGGGCTTTTGTTTGATGGTAAACTCTTTACGGCTGTTTCTATATCTTAGAGTGCTATTTATTGGTTGTTTTAAGTTTTTTTCTTGACCCAATTTAGGAAGGTTATATGTGTCTAGAAAATTTTCAATGTCTTCTAGAT
>PVLC010003486.1:44661-97004 GCA_004027655.1 Graphiurus murinus
TTTTTTGGGGGGGGGGGGGTACTGGGGATTGAACTCAGGGGCATTCTACCTCCGAGCTTACCCCCAGCCCTATTTTTATTCTTTATTTTGAAACAGGGTCTCACTAAGTTGCGGAGGGCCTCACTAGGTAGCTGAGGCTGGCCGCGAACCCGGATCCTCCAGTCTCAGCCTCCCAAATACTGGAATTACAAGCGTGTGCCACCATGCCCAGCTTGTATTTTAAAAGATTCTCTACTTCATTAATTTCTGCTCTGATTTTCATAATTTCCTGTTTTTTACTGTCTTTGGGATTAGACTGTTTTTCTTTTTTCAAGGGCTTTGAGCTGTGTTATTAGCTTGTTTATTTGGTGATTTTCTGTTCTTCATATGTGGTGACTCAGTGCTGTAAATTTTCCTCTTAGTACTGCCTTCATGGTGTCCCGGAGGTTTTGATATGCTGTGTTTCTGTTTTCATTGGTTTCTAGGAAATTTTTAATTTCTCCTCTTATTTCTTCTATGACCCATTCCTTGTTCAGCAATGTGGTGTTCAGTCTCCATGTGTTTACATGGTTACTCCGGGTCTTCTTCATATAGTTGATTCCTAGTTTCATTCCACTGTGGTCTGAAAAGACAGGGAATTATGTTACATTTTTTGAATTTGCCAGTGCTTGCATTGTGACCCAGAATGTGGTCTATTTTGGAGAAGGTTCCATGAGCATCTGAGAAAAATGTGAATTCAGCCATACTTGAGTGAAATATTCTGTGTGTGTAACATGTCTATTTGGTTAGTGGTATTAAGTCTGAGGCCCCTTTACTGACCTTTTGTCTAGAAGCTTGGTCTAGTGATCTGTGAGGACTTCAAAGTCTCCGAGTATTTTTGAATTGGGATCTATGTGTGACTTTATTTCACAAAGGGTTTGTTTTATGAAAGTGGCTACACCTATGTTTGGGGCATAAATGTTGACTCTTGTTATTTTTTCCAGCTGAATTTTTTCTTTTTTTTTTTTTTTTTGTGGTACTGGGGATTGAACTCAGAGGCATTCTACATCTGAGCTATACCCCCAGCCCTATTTTTTATTCTTTTATTTTGAAACCAAGTCTCACTAAGTTGCGGAGTGCCTCACTAGGTAGCTGAGGCTGGCCGCGAACCTGGATCCTCCTGTCTCAGCCTCCCGAATGCTGGGATTACAAGCGTGCGCCACCACGCCCGGCTTGAATTTTTTCTTTTACTAGTAAAAAATTACTGGCTTTGTCTCTTCTGAAAAACTTGGGCTAGACATCTCATTTATATGATATGATAGTTGCACTCCTGCTTGTCTTTGAGTTCCATTGGCATGGATTACCTTACTCCAGCCCTTCATCTTTGGTTTGTGGGTATCTTTGTAAGGTGTGTTTTTTTCAGGGAGCATATATGTGGGTTTTAATCCATTTTGCCACCTTGTGTCTTTTTATTGGGGAGTTGAGTCCATTTATATTCAGTGTGATTATTGAGAGATGATTTTTAATTCCTAATATTTTGAGTTTTGACTTCTGTTTGAGGTAGTGTTTGTTCTCTTTGCTTAGTTGTTTGCTTCTTGGATATTATTGTTTCTCTGGTTCTGATGTTTACTTTTTAGTTCTTCTTTGTAGATAATCTCTTCGAGTATTTTCTTAGTGCTGGTTTGGAAGACATAAATTCTATCAGTTTCTGTTTGTTATGGAAGGTTTTTATTTCTCTGTCAATTTTGAGAGATAGTTTTAGGGGATTCTTGGCTACAAGATATTTTCTTGCAGAGTTTGGAATATGTTGCTTCAGACCCTCCTGGTTTTTAAGACTTGATTTGGGAGGTCTGGAGTGATTCTAATTGGTTTGCCTCTAAATGTCACTTGACCTTTTACTTTAATTGACTTTAAAATTCTCTACTGGGCCTCTCCATTAGTCAGTTTGATTATTATGTGGTGTGGTGAATCTCTTCTTTGGTCTTGTGTAGTGGGGGTTCTATATGTTTCCTTTACCTGGGGGCCCACTTCTTTTTCTATGTTTGGAAAATTCTCTGATATTACTTCTTGGAATAGATGGTTTATTCTGTTAGTTTCAACTTCTAGCCCCATTTTTATGCCTATTAAAGAGGTTAGCTCTTTTAAAATTGGCCCATATCTCATCGATGTCCAATTCGTGCTGTCATTATTTTTCTAAATTATGTACTATATATTCATTTTTGGAATGGTCATCTTCTAAGAGCAATATTCTATTTTCCATGTGGTCTAATCTACAGTTTGCATTGATGCCTTCATTTCAATTATTGCAACTTTCTCTTCCTTCAAGGCTTCTCTTCAATTCCTGTTCAGAGTGTCAAATTCTTTGTTTATTTGTTCCTTTTCAGGTCTCCCTGCATTCTTTTTTGAAATCTTGCATCATTTTTACTATTAACGATCTAATTGTTCTGGTAGTCTCTGCCATTCTGTGTTGGTGAGTTCTGTTATTGTGGGATTGTGGTAGCTCATTGTTTCTTTGCTATTTTTCCTTCCCATGATTTCCCAGCTCTTAAATGTATATCTTTGTTGCTTTTGCAAGCTTTCTCTCAATTTATACACTCTTATTTTTATTTTCTCTCTGTGATTAGTATGTTGTACTGAGTTGCGATTACTCTAGGGCTTCTTCTGCCCATTGTAATGGTCCCATTGGTGGGTTTCAGGTGCTGACTTCTAGGGTCCATTTGTTGCTTATGTTATGAGATTGATCTCAAAGGCATGAGTAGAACCACTTGTGACCTCTGTGTTTTACGCCTCGATGTGGGATGTGCTGAGCTATTCCTTCTATCACCTGAGGTGAGTTTATCCTTGGTGTCTGGCAGTCCTTTCTGGTGGTTCAATCTCTCTGGTCCAATCTCTGCAGTAGAGATTTAGAGGTATCTGCTGGCATATATAAAGGCAGGTTATGTTCAGTGGTGAAGGTTGGGTGAGGGGGGAGAAGCTGCAGTGATTAATTCAATAATAGGGTGTATTAAAAGGTATGATCCAGTGAAATAAGAGTTTGAGTGTATTAAAGTGATATATGGTAAAGATTAGAGATAGTGGATATGTGGGGGGATTCTGGTAGTCAATGTAGAGTATTTAGGTGGGGTGGTATGAAATGGTCTTGGTATGAGACAGGGAAAAAGCAAAAAGGAAAGAGAAAAAAGTGTTGAGGAGAAAAATATATAGGAGAGAGGGAGAGAAACTTGTAAAAGGGATGAGGAAGAGAGCCGACAACTGAGCAAAAAATAACAAAGCAACCAACCATCCAAACAAACAAACATAAATTTTAAAAAAGTAATATAAAACAAAAACAGAGTAAAAAAATCCAAAACCAAAAACCCTGCAAGTATGTAAGTACAGAGCCAACTTAGCCTCTGCAGTCCTTTTGGATCTGGGTGGATATTTTCAGCTTTTAAATGTCTACTCACTACATTAGATTTTTCAGCATGTTTTGGACACTTTATTTGCCCTCTCCATCAGTGCAGGCACAGAGTTCTGCTGTGCCTGTCTCACTGCAAGCTTGTGTCTCTGAGCTCTCCGCAGGGCCTGTCCCTCTGCCACTCTTTGTGTCTGTAGGCAGCAGGTGCCACTGGATCTGGACCTAGTGTAAGTTCAAGGCTTTGTGCTTTCCACAGGCCCTGTCTGCATCTCTCTATTTGCTTTTTCTGATGGCAGGTGTGCAGTGTAAATGTGGGGCATTCTCCAGAGGGCCTGTAAGGTGTCTCTGCCCTGTGTACTCTGGGTACCTTCCTCACATCTGCTCCTATCCAACCTCTAGAAGGCCGGGTGACAGAGTCTATCATTTACCACAGGCAAATTGAGCCGTGCTCTGGCTCTGGAGGGAGAGGTGAACTGGGGTGTCCCTCACAGGCTTAACCTGGTCATCTGAGGCATTCTGGTTGCTGTCAATTGTGTGGGAATATGCTGCCTGATTACAATGTGGTGCTTGCTCCATATCTGGTTGCTGGGTATGCAGGAGGTCGTTAGATGCTTCAGTGCTAGTAGACCCTGCTCCGGGTGTCTGGTTCAATGCAGGCCACTGCTCTGCAGGCTCCTTCGCTGTCCCTGGTCTGATTTCTGGGTTTTGTTCAGCTGCCTTTTAATTTTCGTTACTTTGTTCACTTTTTTGCTGCTTTCTTCTTCCATCAATAAGCTGCTTTATGGCAGTTTTGATTCAAGCTTTAGATGTTTCTCTTAGTCACCATCTTGGGCTCATCCCTACTTCATTTGACATTGATTTTTTAAATAAAGATTCATTTCACTGTGGTCCACCATTGCTTTTGCAACATGTGTAAGTAAATGACCTTTTGAATTAATAAATTGTGTTAGAACTGTTTTCTCCAGAGCATACACCTGCAATTCCAGTACTTGGGAGGCTGAAACAGGAGGGTCACAAGTTGGAAGCCATTGTACAGTAACTCTGTTTCAAAATAAAAACTAAAAAGGGTTGGGAGGTATAGGTCAGAATAGAATGCCCCTGGGTTCAATCCGTGGGAGCACTAAATAAATAAATTAAAAACAAAAAGTTCTCCGGAATGAGAACTGCCACTGGCAATTTGATACATGCTGAGGCTAATCTGTTGGCAGAGGAACCTGCAGATCACGAGAAGGTGCTACTGTATGATAGGGTGCAGACGACTACAACAGTAAGCAGTAAACTGCGATTTTACCAGGTAGGCAGGTGCATCATCACCCTAGCATTTTCCCGGCCTCTTTTTTGCTCATTTTGCTTGGGGGAAGACAAATTGCCATGGCTCAGTCAAAGAATCACATCTGGTTTAAACCAGTATGACAGCGGTCTGTCATACTGGAGCCACACTCTTTTTGCTAGGTACTTGACTTATAGCCTCAAATGCTGCCAAAAGTGGTGATGTGACCCAGTTCTATCCAAGGAGAAGGAAGCAGAAGGAAGGGGGAAGGCTGAGAGATGTTCCTAGGAAAGTTTTGGCTTTGCTGATCCAGATATTGCTGGCGTCTTGAGTCTTCCTGCTATACACATGATCAGCTTGCCTCTGACGGCTTCTTGTGATAATTAGGCAGAGGATGAGAGTGGAATAGAGATGTGACCAAAGAGGTTTGATATTACTGCTAAACCAACACCAGAAATTACATTCTACTTCTATCACAGAAGAAAAATATATGAGAAAAAAACCCTATTTCTTCAAACCACTGTTTGCTTTCCTATTATTTGCAGTTGGATCCAATCACTCTTGGATTTTCTTTCTTTTTGTTTCCCCGCATGGTACTAGGGATTGACCCAGTGGCATTCTACCTGTGAGCTACACTCTCAGCCCTATTTTTTATTCTTCATTTTGAAACAGGGTCTCACTAAGTTGCGGAGGACTTTACCAAGTAGCTGAGGCTGGCCGTGAATCTGCACTCTTCCAGTCTCAGCATCCTAAGTACTGGGATTGCAAACGTACATCACCATGCCTGGTTTGGATTTTCTATTATTTGCAGCCAAAGGACTTCCTGATAGCCAAATTTAAAGTTATCCCATTGGCAAAACAAACAAACAAACAAACAACAACAACAAAACAAACAAAGAAAAAACAACAAAGAAGAACCTGGACCTGGAAGAGGTAACGAAGGGAGTTACAGCTTTACTAGCTATGGCTTTAGGACCTGTTATAAAGATAAGGACATGTCCCTACCTGTTTTTCAGATGTGTTTTTCTTCCTGTTAAAATATTTGAAGATTGAGTATTTCTACCACCTCTATTTTTAAAAAAAACATATTACTTCAGATTTTTTAGCCTTGCACCATATTTATCATATATGTTGGTGGTAGTTATTCACCTTGAAGCCTGAATTTGCAGAGTAAGAAGTAGCCCCTAGAAAATGTGACGGGGAACATTGGAGAAGTGATTGTCATTGGAGACAGTGAGCTTGGTGTCAAAAGCAACTTTTTGAGGCCTGTATTCTGTGACTTGTCCATTGTACACAGTACCTGCAGGATACATGTCTTTGGCTGCCTTCTTGCTGGAAGCAGGTCAGCTGTGTGCAGGTAGGTATGTGATGGGTAGGATCTCTTAAGTTGGAGAAGAAAGAAAGAGAGAAAGAAAGAAAGAAAATAAGAAAAGGGTATTGTAGGTGTACAGCTGAGGGGTGGATTATCTGCCACGAGGCCTACTCTGATAAGCTGAAACTCATTGCCCATGGCCACTGCTCTGGTGTGTAACCCTTGGCACAGGAACGACTGTTGGTTGGTCCATGTGGTGTTCACTTGAGAGCAAACAGTCCCTACGCTGGCCTTAATGTGACTTGGCATGAAAAAATGACCTGAGTCAATATTATTGAGAATCTGAACAGAATGTACAGGGGACAAAATGGACAAAATGTGTCTGTTGGAAGGAAAACAAGCTGAAAAAGACAGGTGGCTCACACTAATGTCTGGGTACTAGTAGATCCAGAACAATCCTGGCTTGACAGGGCCACATTGGCTCTAGTTCCTGGATACTCATGTGTGATGGTCTCATGTGTCAACTTGGCTAGGATGTGATACCCAGTTATTTAATCAAATATTAATATGGGTTCTGCTGCTTAGGCATTTTGTAGATGTGGTTAACATCTACAATCAATTAATTTTAGGTAAAGAAGATTGATTCCCTTTGATAATTTGTGTAGACCTGATCCAATCAGTTAGAAGGAAAACGAGGTTTTTTTGGAGAAGAAACTCTTCCTTGTGGCTTGAGTTTCCAGCCTGTACCTGCTCTACAAAATTTAGACTCACAACTGCAGCTTCAACTCCTGCCTCCTGTTCGTTCTGTTTCTCTGGAGAAACTTGATTGATATCCCATAGGAGTTTGTCTCCTTATCACTCCTTAGTGTTGCTGCAGAGGAGTCCTTATCCCTGATTTTATTTTTTAAACACAAAGAACAATGCTGGGCATGGTGATACATGCTTGTAATCCCAGTACTTGGGAGGCTGAGACAGGAGGATCACAGGTTTAAGACCAGCCTCAGCCTCTTAGTGAGGCCCTCCACAACTTTGTGAGATCTGTTTCAAAATGAAGAATAAAAAATAGGGCTGGAGGGTGTAGCTCAGAGGTAAAATGCCACTGGTACCAAAGAGGTAGAATGCCCCAGTACCAAAGAATCTTGCACAATAAACTTAATAGTGTCCACATACATTTGTTAAATGGTTGTTCAAAATTGCTATAATTTGAATATGGGCAGTATCTCGTGCTTTCATGGTGGAGGCAAGGCCTGATGGAGGTTCTTAGGTTGTTGGGAAAGTTCCCTCAAAATCTATAAAGGGACCTTGGGCTCTCTCTTTCTCTCTCTGCTCTCTGGCTCATGATGTGACCATTCTCTCTGACATCCTCATCAGAAGCTAACCAATGGGACCACATGACCTCAAATTTGAATCCCTGGAACCATGAGCCAAAATAAACCTCTCTTTATTTTGTAAACCTCCTGTATCAGGTGTTTCATTATAGTGATGCAAAGCTGACTGACATGATAATAATAGAAGCCATATGCAGTCTATAGTAAATGCTTGGTGTGCATATTGAATCTTAGACTCCTCAAATGCCCTCACAGTTCCCAAGAATTAGGAACCACAGCTTGGCCTACTTCACCTGGGTACAGGAATTAATTAGCTGCCTCTGCACTGCACAGCAGCAGAGAAGGGACTGAAATATCCAAGGAATATTTCCACAATGTTGCGTGAAACTTGATTGATTTCACACTGATATGTGAAGAGAATGAGCAGCCAAACTAATGGTAGAGCAGATAGGGGACCATGCAGTACCATATATAAGGTCATCAAAGATACGCTTCTTCCAAATTCTCCCTCACACCCCCGCGTTCTATGGCAGATGCTCCTCCAGGGAATGCAAGCTTATCGTCCTTTCTGTCTAAGCTTCAAACTGTTTTTATTTGTATTCTGTCCTTACCTGTGCTCCTCAAATTGGTCTTTTATTGTACTTGACCCATTCTCTGATGTTTATGAATGCACAGAATGCAGGAAAAGTGATCATTAATTGCAGGCTGGCAAGCTGAAGGAGGAGGGACAGAGCCAGGGCATGGGATGCTACCTTGGTTTGGGGTCAAGTACCAGGTACCAGGATCCTTCTGGTACAGGTGGTGGTGGGAGGAAAAAATAACAGGAAAGGAGAGCCCAGGAAGGCACATTTCACCTATTTTATTTTATTTCCCTCACTGGGTTTCCAGGAGGCCACTGTGTGGTTTTATGCTCAATTACAATACCCACATTGGTGATAATGATTGACATTTTGGCTTTTCCTTCTTATATCCCTTGTTAATCATTTTTAAAATCTTACTTTATTAATCATTTTAAGAAACAAATGCATTGAGAATTTTGCTGATTTTTCTAAGGGGGAAATAAGACAGCCTGGACTAGTGGAGAATCTGGATATTAGAGTTGGACTTAGCATACTTGGATCCAGATTCTGCCACTGGCTATATGGCACTGGACAAGTTACTTAAAATTCTGTTTCTAGCCGGGCATGGTGGCGTACCCTTGTAATCCCAGCATTCGGGAGGCTGAGACCAGAGGATCCGGGTTCATGGCCAGCCTCAGCTACCTAGTGAAGCACTCCGCAACTTAGTGAGAGAGACCTGGTTTCAAAATAAGGATTAAAAAATAGGGCTGGGAGTGTAGCTCGAAGGTAGAAAACCCCTGAGTTCAATCTCCAGTACTGCAAAAAAAAAAAAAAAAAAAAAAAAAAAAAAATTCTGTTTCTTTTTTTTTTTTTGGTACTGGGGATTGAACCCAGGGACATTCTACGACTAAGCTCCACCCCCAGACCTATTTTCTTTTTTTATTATTTATTTGAAACAGGGTCTCACTAAGTTGCAGAGGGCCTCACTAAGTAGCTGAGGCTGGCTGAGAACCCAGATCCTCTGGTCTCAGCCTCCCAAATGCTGGGATTACAAGCATGCGCCACCACGCCCGGCAAAAATTCTGTTTCTTTATCTATAAAACTGTGATCATTCTGCAGAAATCGTAGTAGAATTTAATGGAGAATATATGTAAAGTTCATCACATGAAATACGAAAGACCTGCCCAGCACTGTAATAGCAGAAGTGTGGTGAGTCTTTACCAGGTGCCAGGTAACTGTCTAAGCAGATTAGCTCATTTGATTCAGAGCCCAGTGCCATGGGCCTCCAACCCCTGTACTCTTGGCCTAGAGTTCCCAGAGATCTTTCCAAGAAACCTCTGGGAACTCTATTAAAAAACCATGCCTGGGAGGGGAACAGAATGAAAACTTTGCCCCTTTCTTAGGAAGTGACAACTTATGTGAGGCCCTCTGGACTTCACAGAGGAAACCCTGGAGGCCCAGGCTGAACAGGAGACACAGCTTGGTTGAGCTGGTGACCTTGAGATGGGCAGTGGGGGAGGGGTGTATGCAGAAGTTACTTCTCAGGCAGTTCCAAAATAGATGAGGTTAAGCTGTGAGTCACGGCCCCTGGCTGGCTAGGTGTCCTCAGGAAACTCGGCATGTTCTTCTGGCACCTTTCTAACCGATATGGTGTGCCATCTGTTACTGGGCTGGAGGTCATGTTAGGATAACAGAGCAGACCCACCAAGCCCTGCAAGGCCTAGGCAGTGAGCACTGAGGAGGAAGTCCAGCCTGAGGCCTGCAGGGAATTATTTATATACCCCTTGGGAGGGATCTAGGGGAGTTAGGAAGGCTCAGACTTCTGACTGGAAGAAGTGAGCAGATGGTGCCAACCTGGAGCTAGAACCAGTCAGGGAGGCAGAGTTGCTGACAGACTGGTCCAGAGTAATTAGGCGCTTTGTTGCCATGGAACATCTGTGTTGGAAATTTTCATGGGCAGACCCCCAAAAGCCAAATTCCTTAAAGCAGCATCTTTCTGTTCAGATGGCTTCAGCAGCCTTGGCAAAAGTGTGTGTGTGTGTGTGTGTGTGTGTGTGTGTGTGTGTGTGTGTGTGTGTGTGTGTGTAAGTGGGTGGCATTCTCAATCTGGACCTCCTCTTCTTTTCTTAGGACTTTGTTCCTTAGTGATTCTTTCCCAGTTAAACTGTACTTTTTGCTTTCCTTAAGCACTTAGATGAAGAAGAAAGCATGGAGGTTTTCTGTGTTTCACCTTAGGTGGTAGCATCCTGTGGAGACCGTCAGTCTCAAATATCCTTCATATAAATTGAAACCCATCAGTAATCTCCAGGGCTGCCTTCATCTTCAGCCCTGTCCTGCTGGTACAGAGTCCTAACCCAAAAAATGTTGGGTTTATCCAGTTACCAGTTAGAGATGCAAGAACCTTAAATATTATTCACACTTTTTTTGAAAAAAGATTATCATTTTATTCATCTAATATTTATTGATTTATTAACATTGATTTATTTATGTGGTATTTGTATTGAACCCAGTGAGAATCTACAACTGAGCTACACCGCCAACCCTTTTATTAATTTTTAATTTTGAGACAGGTCTCTCTAAATTGCTGAGGCTGGCCTCAACCTGCGATCTTCCTGTCTTAGCCTCCCAAGTACTGAGACTACATATGTCACTGTGCCCAGCTAAGATTATCATTTTACGTAGGAAGAAATTGAGGTTCAAGTTTTATGGAGGTGAACTATCCAAGGATTTTCAAATATGGCTAGGAACATGACAATTCTCTTGCCTGATGCCCATTTTTCTGGGAGGCTGAAACCTGAAAGTTTTGAACAAGGGAGAGAGTAAGCTTTCCAGTGCGATCACCTGGAATGACTCACAGAGGGGTGGTTCTGACTGAGGTGGTTCATCAGAAAAGCACTTTGACAAAATAAAGATGTGGGACCCCCAACTCGAAACCAATTTATAATCTCTACTTGGAAGGTGTCCCTAGAAGCTTCTGATAGGCTATACTTCTGATGCTACAGGAATAACCTTCCCTGAATAATCCAGTAGGGGCCATAGTTCTCTGGCAGCTAGATTTTCACTGGTTATTTTTCCTCTATCAGAAGACAGCAGACCAGCATGGCTGAGAGCGTGTGCTCTCGGGCCCTATTGCCTCTCTCTTCACCACATTCTTTGGGCAAATTAAACTACTTAACCACCAGACATGGTAGTGCATGTCTGTATTCCCAGTACTTCAGAGACTGAGATAGGAGGGTGGCAGATTGGAGGCCAGCCTCAGCAATTTAGCGAGACCTTCAGCAACTTAGATCCTGTTTCAAAATAAAAATAAAGTAGGGCTGGGTGTGTAGCTCAGAGGTAGAATATCCCTGGGTTTAATCTTTAGTACCACAAACAAAACAAAAGCTAATTAACCATTTTGTTCTCTAGTTCCCTCATCTGTAAAATGGAGCTAGTAACTAACGCCTACTTCAGAGAGTTGCTGTGACAGGTGAGGTAATGTATACAACACTCTTAGTGTTTGGCACATGAGAATAAGCCTTACTCTGGTAAATATTAGTCATTATTATTGTACACTTGACATGATAGTCTCAAGAGTAGAAGTGTAGGTTAGCATCTCCATGCTGGGAGCCACTGAGACAGACAGACCAGCCTGCTGGTTGTTTTTCTACAATAGAAGTCCATTGACTCTCCTCTCTGGAAATTCTTTTCAGATAGAAAAGGCACATTAATGCAAATCAGTTCAGGTTCACAGGTGCAGAGTGATCCAGAAATTAGTTTCAGCTAAAAATAAACCGGCTCCATCATTTCTCTTACCAGCAATACAGTGAATTAGATAACTGTAACATTTTTTTTTTTCTGAAACAACTGAAATGCTGGGCAAAGTATATTTCAAAAATACATCTGTGAGCTGATGTAGAATCAGGAAATCATGTGAGCTCCAAACAAGCTGAGACTAAGAATTCTGGGAGGTAAAAAAAATGTTCAAACATGCTTTCGCCCTGGAGTTTCTGCCAAATGCTAGGGCCTTTGGAGATGGTTAAGGGTGGGAGAAAGGAGCATGAGTCGAGGGTTTGACAAGGTTGAGTATGCCATAGGACATCCTCAAATAAAGATGGGCTCCAAAGGATGTCATTGGCAAACACAGAAAGAAATGTAAGAAAAGCCTGTCTCAACTGGGACAATCACTTTGGCCTGACACAAACTGACTCTCACCTCCCTTTGTTATTTCATGCCACACATGTGATCCAAATTATCCAACTCTGAAAATCTTAAGATAGTATCATTTTGGTACTAATTTCCATGATCATCTCCAGTTTTGCTGCAACCCAGGCCTCTCAGAATTTTCATTCTTCTCAAAATGTCCAAGTAAAATGTACAGCTAACAATAAGAAATCACAGAACACACAAGGAAACAAAGCATTATAATTTAGAGAAACAGTAGAAAAAAACACACATAAAACCCTCAGTGTTAATAATAAATTAGCTAATACATTACTGGTGGGATTGCAAATTAGTGCAACCACTTTGGAAAATAGTATGGAGGATCCTCAGATGGATGGGAATGAACCTACCATATGATCCAGCAATACCACTTCTGGGTATCTACCCAAAAGAATGGAAACCAAACTATCAGACGGATGCATGTGTATCTATGTTTATAGCTGCACAATTCATAATTGCCAAACTATGGAACCAGCCAAGATGTCCATCAACAGGTGAATGGATTACAAAACTATGGGATATGTACACAATGGAATTTTACTCAGCCATAAAGAAGAATAAAATCATGTTATTTGCAGGGAAATGGATGGAACTGGAAAACGTTATGTTAAGTGAGATTAGTCAGTCACAAAAAGCAAAAAATTGTATGCTTTCCCTAATATGTGGAAGCTAGGGAGAAAATGGGACATAAGAGGGACTCCAGATGAAGGAGGAGAATCCTTAGGTAAGCAAAGAATTCGATTAACAGAAGGTGATGGAGGTGGGGACACCCTAATGCACATGATGTACTTTTAGAAACATATCAAAGTCGATCACTAAACTGAACTTGAGAAGGAGGGAGGGGGAGGGAATTGGGGAAGGGCTAAATGAGAGATGTGTGCATGTATGCCTTTATCAGCTTTACTTAACAAAGATGTATGATTGCAATGCACCAATTTAAAAAAATAAAATTAAATAAATAAAAAATAATAAATTAGCCACAGCTTCAGATATTGGATTTATTGAACCCTAAAGTAAAATATCAAAATATATTTAAAGATGTAAACAGGAAGCTTTAGAACCCAGTAAGAAGGCAGGTGGAAAAAGAACCAATTAAACATAACTTCTAAAAATGAAAAATATAGTAATTGAAAGAAAAACCTCATTGAATGGGGCAACTTGAAAATTATGTACAATTTTGCTTTGTTTTGTTTTGTTTGCGGTACTAGGGATGGAACCCAGGGGCATTCTACCTCCGAGCTACACCCCCAGCCTTATTTTTTATTCTTTATTTTGAAACCGAGTCTCACTAAGTTGCGGAGTGCCTCACTAGGTAGCTGAGGCTGGCCGCGAACCCGGATCCTCCGGTCTCAGCCTCCCGAATGCTGGGATTACAAGCGTGCGCCACCACGCCCAGCTCGAAAATTATGCACAATTAGAAAGAACTATGAAAAGGGATATAATGAAATTATCATGGTTGTAAATTTCAGAGGTAAATTAAAACATATGGATAAAAGAAAGATGATAAAGTGAAAAATATCACTCAGATGTGAGAGGGGGTTTTATTCTAAATGATATTAGAATGGAAATTTTCAGAACTTTTGAAAGACACTGATATTCAACAATCTGAAGGAGGATACAAAAAAGGAAAAACACACCTAGCTATATCATATTTAGATAAATTATTACTAAGTATAAAATAAAAAATAAGAACATTATCTCAAAGAATCCATAGAGGAATGGTAGATTCTGTACAAAAGAATGTTTTAATTTGCCTCTCAAGTTTGCATTGTATCCCTCTTCATAGTTCTCTCTAACTGTACCTAATTTTCAAGTTGCTCCATTCAATGAGGTTTTTCTTTCAATTATTATATTTTCATTTTAGAAGTTATGTTTAATTGGCCATGATGGTCTCTCACCCATAGTAATGGCTGCCAGCAGGAAGTGGAACGATATTGCTTGTGCCTTAAGAGGTAATAATTGTTTTTATAAATTTATTGAGAGGAAGGAGGGGAAAAGTGGTCTGGACAAGGCATGTCTAAGATTCTAAGTATGGTCAGATTTAATTTCTGTTCCTGAATGGTGAATACACTATTGTCTATTTTATTCTTAGTTTTTATCTTTTATATCTATGTGTATGATATAGTTAACAATTAAAAGGCTGCCACTTTCAAATTAGCAAAAATTGTGGGGAAAATGTGAGGCTATTTCATTATAGAGAATTCTAGGCTGAATATTCAACTGCTGGCGTTTGTCTCACCAAGACTGTGCCATCTCCTCAGGGTTGATTTCATAGGCATTTTCTCTCTAATGCACACTGACTCCTTCCTGATCTTCTGCATTCTAGCAAGGAAAAGAAAGGAATCTCTCTCTCTCTCTCTCTCTCTCTCTCTCTCTCTCTCTCTCTCTCTCTCTCTCTCTCTCCTCTTTCCCTTTGTGTTAATGAGATTGCAAGTCCCCATCAACTTCTTTGTCAAAGGTCACACAGCTAGTGAAGGTTTCCAGGCGACTGTTCATTTTACCTATTATTGCGCAGTATTTTATAGGATAGATTTGGGTTACCATTATTCCCAGCAGGCTTTGGACCAATAACTGCAGTTCCAATAGAAAGCTAAGCATTAGTTATCATTAGTGGGGGGTATGTTGTGTGGGTGGCTTGGGTAGAATGGGCAGACTTCTAATGTTGTGACATTGCTCATTCTATCTTGAAATTTTTACTTGTTCCATATTAGCCTCTTATGTGAATAGTAGAAGGGCAGGTGAGCAGGCAAGAGCTGCAGGTGAGCAGGTGTGCATCTGGAGGCTCCTTCTGTTGCCTCAAGACTCTGTCCCCTGTCTTTAACTATTTTAAAGGAATAAATATAACCCTTTCTAAAACAAAAAAGTCCTTTTCTGTTCAAATATGTATAAAGTATTGAGAAGCGTAAAATGCACCCCCCACCTGGGGCTTGGTGTTGCTGGGGTCACAGGCTGGTTAATGATTAAGTTTTAGAATGGTAATCCTTTGTTGCCTGCAAGGGTAGGGTGGTGGCTTTCTCCTAACTGCTGTCCTGGTGATTCACACCGTACTCAAGGTGATTTCTGCTTTTCTTTATCTGATTATCAAGCTCCTCACTTGAAAACCCGAGAATAACTTAAAGATCAGGAATTTCTGAAGAGAAAGTTGTAAAGTACTCTACACCATATCTTGACAGGACCTGGTAAATGTTTGTTAGAGCTCTGGTGTGTACTTGACCTCTGCCACCTGGCCAAGACCTGTGCTCCTGACACGCCCACAGTGTAGGCATTGAGCCTGGGGAAAGTGGTTCTCCTGTGCCACGTGTCTTGCAAAACCTCCATCAAGGAAAGTTACTCTTCTTATTCCCAGTCTTAAACTAATCACCTATAGAGGGGTATCTTGCCTTTGGAGAGACCTATGCCTGTTTAACCTCAAAGACAACCAAACAATTAAAAATGGTTAAGGTAATAAATCATACATTATATATGAACTTTGTGATCATATAAAAAGCTTGATGCATTTGTTCAGTGCAAATCACATAACATTCCATGGAGTTTCTTATGTTATGTTTAAAAAGACCAAATTGGGGATTAGGGAGGCATTGTAGCATCATGGTTAAGCTTTTGGACACCAAAAATATGGAATCAGACCTGTTTCTGCCCCAATCCTGCCTCTGTCACCTTAGGTTTCTTCCTCTCTTTTCTCTGTGAGTAGTGCTGGCAGCTTAACTCATAAGGCTTTTACTGGGATTAAATGAGATAATGCATAAGGAGAAAATCTGGTGATATGAGTAGATGACTGATACTTCATAATTGATGCTTATAGTTACAGCAGCTTTGGGCTTGCGTTGGATATTTTCTGAACTCAAAAGGCATCCTTTAGAAATTAATCTAAATGCATCATGATGTGATATGGTCAGTTTTATGTGTCAGTTTTGCTCATTATTTAAACACAATAATTCAGGTTTTGTTTTGGAGGTATTTATTTAGTAGATATGATTTGAGTCCATGACCAGTATGCTTTAAATAAGGAAGGTTATTCTATCTACTGAGGGTGGGCCTGATTCAATCCGTTGAAAGGCCTTAAGAGCAGAGCTGAGACTTCCTTGAAGGAGAAGACATTCTACCTGGGGACAACAGCTTCAACCCCTTACTGAGGGTTGAATCTCCTCATAACCTGCCCAATGGACTGAATTTCAGGCCTGCCTAGTGTTATAGATTGCATTGTGTCCCCCCCCCCCAAAGATGTTGAAGTCTTCATCCCCCAATATCTTCAAATATGACTCTTTTTGGAAATAGAATATCTGCATGCTAAGATTAAAAGTGATGCAGGGAGAAAGTGGTGACCTTTAAGCCAAGGACAATATAGATAGATCTCCATACTACTGGTCTGGGTCACCACCTCTGGTAGAACCCATTAATGCACATTAGATGATAGAGTAGACGGAAAACCATGTTTTAACTAGAAACTTGTTATGGTTAGATTTGGATATCCCCTGAAGAACTCATGTATTAATGTTCAGACTTGATATAATTAAGTCATGAGGATATCTTGCCTTTTCTGTTATATTTCTTATCTGTGTTTTGGCATCATATTGCAAAACTCAGATTTCAAAACTCAGTATTAAAATTTTAATTTATCTTTTGAAAATTTCAAACTTTTCTTTTTCAGTTTCTAAAGTCTATTATAACCTTTAAAATATATGTGTGCATAAAATATATTGTAAATTTTGTATTTTATTATTAGCTCTTTTGCTTGCTTGTAATTTAGTATGTTTTCCTAAATGATGTGTCCTCAAATCGAAGTGTTTTTTATGCGTATTCCTGTTGATTCTTCAAGCTTTCTGATCTGCTTCCAATACAATCCTTTTCCACTTGAATTCATGAGCATCGTTTTATTCTTATGCTTATGACTATCCTATCTCATGAGATGATTAGGATGTGGGGGAAGACCTGAGTGGTAATGCTGCCATATAAAACTGAATGTGTTCAGGTTACATAGAAATTCCAGCCTGAATTACTGAGAGATGTTTGAAAATGTAGTTTTATTATTATATTATTGCTTTTAGGACCTTCACCTGAGCTAAGAAAATGTTTCAGGTAAAGCCCATTGGAGATGAAACAGATAAGAATAAATTCTACTCGATGGTACATCTTAACACAATCATGAGGGATTAATGTAGCTTCCAGTCTTACAGCATTATTACATAATAGGTATGACTCTCTAATGTGAAGATAGAAACTTAAACTCGAACCTCAAATCCTAACAAAATTAGACTTAGTGGAGGAAAAAGTTGTCATGAACCTTGTGTTCAGAGTGAGAGGGTTCATTTTTATACATATATATATATATATATATATATATATATGACACAGTGTAAAATGCAGTAGAAACATGTCAAATGGCAATAATGATACTTCTACTAAATTATTGCCAAATTCAAAATGGAAATCACATTATATAAATCAGTTTAATGTTTCAATTAGCAGAAAGATGTATTGAATCAGATTTCATTTGGAATTGCTTTACCAGTATCAACATTTCATATAATTTCTTTAGGAAAAAAAATAATTTGTCCCGAGAACACCTGCAGGCATCTAGAACATTTACCCAGTGTCTGACTCTAAGTTGATTATAAGTTCAGATGTTTTCGCAGATTGCAACGTATCTTTGTGTTATGAGCAAACAGTACGTGTGTTTAGAATCAACTGGAAAGGGAGACACAGGAGCTTCACACAGTGACTCAGGAGGTTCTCCAGGGCAGGGCTCAGTCCAGCACCTCCTAGGACTTAATCCCCGTCATTCTCTCTGGTGTTAGGTGAAAACCTCTGCTGAAGGGAGCTCCTTCATCTCCACGGACTACAGAGGTTTCCAGTGGCCATGTTAGGACCACCTCCCAGAGTCCCACAGCTGGGGACAGTCCGACTGGGATCAAATATCTACCTCACACCTACATGTAGAATCCTAGGGTCTAAGCACCTGAGGGGAGGGTGCTAATGGGCAGCAGGGCCTTGAAGAGGTCTGAAGGTCATCTGGAGAAGAGTACTGTTCAGCACCCCTGGACTCTGGCTTGTTTGTCAGGGCTATGGAGTTGCGCTGAATGATTAACTGAGGCCGATGGATGTTTTCCTAAGTTCTCCGCATCAGTCATTAACTAATGTGGCCCTTTATCTTCTCTGTCACCTCATCTTCTCCCCTTTGAAAACAGTTGTGAAAGAGATAAAGTCTCAAGAATGGAATCTCCACTCTAGGTCCCCCCAGTGACCTTCCAAAAGGCAACAGCCTCCGGCCACAGCTGCTCACTGGGCCGAGGCCTACACAGGCTTCCCCTCCTGTCCTCACCAGCCCGCACCCTTAACCTGCTCAGAAACTCCAGGCGCTGGCCTCGACCAGGTCTCTTCCCCACGCAAGTGCTTCACAGCTCCCCACTGACTCCAGAACAAGATGGCTGTGAGCACCGCAGGACTTCCAGGACCCCCATCTACTTCCCTGGGTGTAGTCTCCCCCACACACTGTCCACCCGTGGGAGTTGGCTCCATGCCTCCCACCTGTGATGCCAGTTCGCCCATCTCTGCACATCTGAGTGCTGATGAATTTCAAACCCAGATCCAAAGCTGGCACTTCTGCTCACTCTTCCATGGCCTCACAGCTAACACTTCTCTGGTGCCAACACCCATGGAGTCCTGGGAAGGAGCATCAGGAGCCCTCTGAGTGCTTTTTATGGGTGACTTCATTTCATCCTTGCAACCTAAGGCAGGGACTGGTCTTGGGTGACAAAACTGGCTTAAAAACCTTAAGTGCTGAAACGGCAAAGGGAGCTCAGGTGTGAACCAGCTCAGAGCTGCTCCAAGGCCCTTTGTTGTTTACAGAACTTGTCTGCCACAGTAAAAAGTTCCAGTGTAATGAGCTTATACTCTTCAAATCCATATTCAGGAAATATTGTTCAGCATTTATTACATGAGGATAAGGGAAACTGCTTTTCCAGTTTTACTGTCTAGAGCAAGGGATTTATATGAAATTAGGAAGGTAATTTGTATTAACGGTGCATATGTTTCAAAGAAATAATATGGAAGGACTTCTAATGAAAAAAAAAAATCCATGTCCCCACTCCTTACCTTTTGTGTTGTTTAATTTTTTATGTCAACTTTACAGAGTTAAAGGATGCCAAAATATTTAGTTAAACACTTCTGGGCATGCTGAGAGGGTGTTTCTGGATTAGGTTGGTATTTCAATTGGTGGATTGAATAAAGAAGATCACCCACTTCAATGTGGATACTCATTGTCCAGTCTACTGAAGGCCTGGATAGAACAAAAATGTAGGAGGAGGGAAGGTTCACATCCTCTCTGCCTGGGCTGGGACTTTAGTCAGTGCTCCTTATTCTCAGAATTTAGGGTTAGGCGATTTGTTCTCCTGGTTCTCAGACTGTTGGACTCAGGCTCCATCTATACCACCAGCTTTCCTGGGGCTCAGGCTTATAGACAGTAGATGGTGGAACTTCTTAACATCCATTTCCTTATAATAAATAAATAAATAAATAAATAAATAAATAAATTAATTAATTAATCCTGTTGGGTTATGTTTCTCTGGAGAACTCTGATCAATATAGCTTTTGTTCTACTTCCAAGAAACAACCAACTTTAACTTTCTAATTATGCTGCTTTGAGAGAAATATGAATAATTGTGGGCAGAGGGCAGACTGTAGTAGATTGCAAATATGGCCACAAATTCCTCCTATCCTATTGTATTTGCCCTTTCGCAATGTGATTTTGCTGCCACTCCCAGCAAGAGGCAGAATCTGTTTCACCACTGCGGGCTGAACTTGTGACCTCCACTGTCCAGAGCATAAAGCAGAAGGCACATTTTACGTGACAGAGGCAGGGCTTTGAGAAGCCTTGCAGCTTCTGTCTTTGACCTTTTGGGATGATGTCTTGAGACTGTCATTTAAGGAGACTGGTCTATCCCACAGAACAAAGAGGCCCCATAGAGAACTGACATGCCCCACCATCAGCAAGCAACAATGTCCACATGTGCAAGTTAAGCCACCTTGCCATGATCAAGACAGCCAAGGAGGAACCGTTCAGCCTGTCTACAGAATTATGAAAAATTAAATAGAGTTGTTGTTTTAGGATAGCAAGTTTCTTTATCTAGTTTAGACATTGTCCACTAATTTCCTTCTATGAAAATGGGGACTATTCACTGCTTCACTCTCATCTGCTACACATCCACATTCCATAATCTTATCACTAACCTTGGTTTCTTTTTTCATCCCCTTTACAACCTCAAAATAGTTGTTTTAGGTTTTTTTTTCATCTCTATGACCAAAATACCTGACAAGCAAACTTTGAAGAAGAAATGTTTATTAGTTCACAGTTTCAAAGGCGAGTCTATGACTAGCTGGCTCCCGGCAGAAACCACGGTGGCGAGGCACGGCAGAGGAAGAAAAGCCACGCTTACACCGTGGTGCCAGGAAGTTGAGTCACAGAGAGAAGAGAGGGCCAAGGACAGTTCTGGAGGTCCTTTTCTGAAAGTATCCTTGATATTTAAATTTGTTTACATACATAACTTTATCATCTATAAATAAAGCAGTGTTATTTGTTTTAAAAATATTTTTATTTGTGCATTGTAATCATACATCTTTGTTTCACCTCTTGCCTGTTTATGCTCATTCCCTTTCCTATTCCCAGCTCCAGGCAACCACTGTTTACTTTCTGTAATATCCTTTTGTTTTGTTAGAGTCATATAAACAGAAGCATACAATATGTAGACTTTTGTGTATGCTTCTCTCATATTACATGTATTATTACTTTACATTGCTCAATACTATTCCTGTTTGTGGATATACGACATGTTATGGTTTTAATGTTTGTGTTCTTTCTGAAATTTATATTGAAACTTATTCCTACAGCAGCAGTATGAAGAGGTAGGACATTTAGGAAGCAATAAAGACATTATAAAAGGGTTAGATGGAGTTAGTTATGCCTCTTTTGTCCTTCCATCCCTCCCACCATGTGAGGATACAGCATTAATCACTTCTAGAGGATGCAGTAAAAGACATCATCTTGGAGGCAGAGACTGAGCTATTACCAGACAGCAAACCTGCTGGCACCTTGATCTTGTACTTCTAGCCTCTATGAGAAACTCTTGTTCTTTAAAAATTCCCAGCCTTGGATATTTTGTTATAGCAACATGAATAAACTAAAATAGCACTTCATTTTTAAAGCTATTCGCAAATTGGTAGACATTTGAATTACTTCCAGTGTTAGACTATTATGCATAAGTCTGCTGTGAATATGCATATACAGGTCTGTGGGTTAACATGTTTCTATTTCTCTTGACTAGGTATCGAATTCTGCATTTTATGTTAAACTTTTTACAAAATCTCAAAATTTTCTAAAGTATTTGAAACCGTCTTCTAATTCCACCAGTAGTATATGAATGCTCCAGTTTTTGCACATTGCTTGCAAACACTTGATATCTTCAGACTTTTTTTTTTTTTTTTTTGCGGTACTGGGGATTGAATCCAGGGGCATTCTACATCTGAGCTACACCCCCCAGCCCTATTTTTTATTATTTATTTTGAAACAGGGTCTCACTAAGTTGGGAAGGGCCTAAGTAGCTGAGGCTGCTGTGAACCTGTGATCCTCCCGTCTCAGCCTCCCAAGTACTGGGATTATAAGCACGCTCCACTATGTCCCCCTATCTTCAGACTTCTTGATATCTCACTGTGATTTCATTTCTTAAACGTGACACCAAAGAATGATCCATACAAGGAAAAAGATCAACTTAACTTGATTGTGAAACATTTGATCTTCAAAAGACACCATTAAGAAATTAAAATAGAAGCTAATGACGGAAAGTATTTTCATATGTATTTGACAGTCTTATATCCAAAACATAAAAATAATTCTTATAATGTGATAACAGAATAATATTCCACCAAAGAAATATTAATGGCTAATAAACACAGGAGAATGTTCAAAAACACTAGATATTAGGAAATACATAATGCACACATATAAAAAAGAAATCTTTGTCTCAATAAACACCACAAAGACTTTTTTTCCTTTGTGATGGAGAATTGAACCCAGGTACATTCTACCTCTGAGCTTCACCCCCAGGCTTATTTTATTTTTATTTTGAAACGGTCTCCCTACATTGCTGAGCATCTTGCTAAGTTGGTGGGTCTGGCCTCCAACCTGTGACTTTCCTTGTCTCAGTCTCCCAAGTACTGAGATTACAGGTATGTGCCAGCATGTCCAGATCTACAAAGACTTTTATCCTGTTTTTTTTTTTTTCTTAAAGCTTTAAAATTTAACTCGTTCATGTAGTTATACAATTCATTTTGAGTTAATTTTGTGCAGCTATATCTTTTGAACCCTTCTCTCAACATTGGAAGAAATTGCAGCAAAGGGGCTTGGTGCAGTTCTTAAGAAAACTAGTTGGAGATAAAATAGAATCCTTGTTAGTTATGTTTAAGTATCCTTCCTAATGTCCAGGTGGTTCCCAACCAATCTACAGGTTGTGCTCCTTGGCTTAATGGAAGCCCAGATGCTCTCAGCCATTCTTGAGCTTGTCCATCCACATTTTTATCTAAATAGCTCTGGCTCCTTTTCCTCCCAGGGGCTGCCTCTGCCCCTCCCAGCCCTTGTATAGCCTTCTGACACTAATGTCTTGTACATGGCATGTGCCACTTGGTATTTGTCCTGATAGCCATGAAAGAAAGGGCAGGCTGGGGAATATGGTTGGATGGATTTCTCAGAGGATGCTGGAGGGAAAATAGTTGCTGACTTCCATTCTGATTTGTCAAGCAAATTGGAATTGTTAAGCCTCTTGATTCCTGGGATCTTTTAGGGAGAGGGAAAGCCAGGGCAGAGAAGGACCTGCAAGGAAAAGATGGACAGGAGAAAGAACCCAAGAATCATACTTGCATGTCTTTAGAGCAGATGGCTCACCCTCTAGATGTACTTTTTGCCCAACTGTGATATCTGTATTTTTAATTGACCTTGACATGATTGCTTTAGTGCATCAGCAATTATCTGCCTCTTGATGAGGTGAAATTTTTAATTCTATTCAAGCGGTGGTGTTTTGGGAGTTGGTTGCTATCTAGATGTCCATTTCTTTAGGGATATAAAAGCATGCTATAAATGTTCTGCAGAAGATGGAACCATTGTTGTGCATACACAGGACAGCACGGAGAAGCTTTATCATGTAGTTGAGTACAGAGAGAGGAACAGAGTAAGCATATCTACAGCATAAAGAATAAAATAGAATGTCAGTAAAGAACAGATGTATTTCATGAAACAATGAAACATCCTCAGTGGATGCCTTCACTTCATGCCCTCATTTCTAGGAAATTCTCATTTGATGATTCTCTTCTCCTCCCCCTTTTTCCTGTTCCCCATCTTGACTAATTCTTTAGTTTTCATATTTTCTCTCATATTTTACTTTTCCTTGCCTTTTTACTTCAATTTCGATTTTCTCAACTTTATCTTCCCCAACCACTGAGTTCACCATTTCTGGCATCATATTTTTTATTTCTAAGAATTTTTTTGTTCCTAAAATTTCATTTTATAGCGTATCATGTTCTTGTTTACCAATATAGTGTCCTGTTTCTCTGAGGTTATCGTTACAGCTTTTTTTGTTGTTGTTGAAATTTTGTTCTGCTATAGTCTCCTCCAAGGTGTGTGTGTGTGTGTGTGTGTGCGTGTGTGTGTGTGTGTGTGTGTGTGCACGTGTACTGTCTGTCTCATACAGAATACTTTCCTCAAATGATGGGTGGTTTCTTGGCTGTCTGCACATATAGTAGGTCCTCCATAACTGCAAGTTATACTTGTGTGGATCCAACCAACTTCAGAAAATATTAGAAAGCAAAATTGCGTCTTTACTAAATATGTATAGATTATTTTCTTGTCATTACTCCCTAAACAATATAGTATAATAACTATTCACATAGGACTGCATCTCTACCACACTTACATTGTATTAGCTATTGTATATAATTTAGAGATAATTTAAGTATACAGAGACCAGGCGTCCTGGTGCGTGCCTTTAATCCCAATACTTGGGAGACTGAGATAGGAGGAGGTTTGCAGGTTCAAGGCCAGTCTCAGCAACTTGCTAAGACCTTCAGCAACTTAGGAAGTCCCTGTATATAGATAATGTGTGTAGGTTTATATGCAAATAATATACCATTTCAGGTAAGAGATTTGAGCATTCTTGAATTTTGGTATTTGTGTGCAGAGTTTTGGGGACCATTCCCTTGCAGATGCTGAGAGCAACTACATTTGGGAGTGGAACATTAGAAAGCCCATCTAGAAAATCCAGGATAATCTCCCTATCTGAAAGTCATGTTTCAGATGCCCGAATTCTTTCTGTGATCTTAATATTCTTTTTTTTGTGTGTGTGTGTGTGGTACTGGGGATTGAACTCAGGGGCATTCTACCTCCGAGCTATACCCCCAGCCCTATTTTTTATTCTTTATTTTGAAACAGGGTCTCACTAAGTTGTGGAGAGCCTTACTAGGTAGCTGAGGCTGACTGCGAACCCAGATCCTCTGGTCCCAGCCTCCCAAATGCTGGGATTACAAGCGTGCGCCACCACGCCTGGCAATATTCTTTGTTTTGTAATGTCATGTTAACAGCTTCCAGGAATCAGGACATAGATATATTTGACAGGTCATTATTTTGTCTATGACAGAATCATTATCTACAATTTAGAAATTTAAAATTTAGTCTTTAACATTACTAGAATAAGTTTATGACCATTTCTTATCAAGTCTCAAAATAACTCTAGGTTCCAAAAGTATACACTTCTTAAATTTTGTATTTGGGCTTCCCAAGATAAATGAACACATCAAACAATATTTGTTGGGAAGCCATTTCATTCCTGTAACAAAGTAGTAGGAAATTACTTGTTTGAAAAACTCAAAGTAATTGTAGTAAACTGAGGAATGGTGTTCTCCAAAAAGATACAGCCAAGTCCTTAACACCTGGCACCTGTGCATTTGCTAATAGCATTAAGGATATCAAGATGAGATCATTCTGGGTTAAGAATGGGCCCTAAATCCAATGACAATTGTCCTTGGAAGTGAAAAATGCGGCATATTTGAGAAACCCAGATATACAAATAAAAATGGAGGCAGGGACAGGACTCATGTGGCCACATACCAAGGAAACCTGAGGATTGCCAGCAGCCACTAGAAGCTAGGGGGAACATGGAATTCGTTATCTTTCTGATCCTCCAGAAGGAATCAACTCTGTTGACAACTTGATTTTGGATTTCCTCCTCAAGTGTGAGAGAACAAATTTCTGTTTTCTTTAACTGCCCAGCGTGTGGTCATATGCTGCGGCAGCTCTAGTCCCATACCAGTGAGCAAAGTAAAATGAGGGAAGTACAATGAGGAAGGTAAGTGAGGAAAGGACAACGACAGTCTCTGTTTTGCAGGTTTGGAAACTGCAAGTGGTTATACCTGAACATCCAAATTAGAAGTTGAAACTGATCAAATCTCCCTGATTATTTTCCAAATTTCTCCTTTCATTGTCTCTGTAGAAAAAGATAGGAAATTCAGTTTCCTGGAGTCGACTCTTAAAGGTTTTGTTTTATTTTGGTGCTGGGAATTGAACCCAGGGACATTCTACCTTCTAGCTATACCCCCAGTCCTTTTTACTTTTTATTGTGAAACAGGGTCTCAGTAAGTTGTTGAGGCTGCCCTCAAACCTGTAATCCTCCTGTCTCAGCCTCCTAAGTACTAGGATTGTAGGTATGTGCCACCATGCCTGACTAGTTTTTTTTTTTTTAAGATGAATTGGATAAATCCAGAAAATCTCTTTATATTCATATCACTCTCAAAGGTTTTCTCATAAGAGAAACTGCCAAAGAATCAAGACATTGAAAAATAAGTGAGCAGCTGCTGCATGAAACTCACTGATGTATTCATTTGATTAAGAAAATATTATCTTTCCCCACAGTTATGCGTTTGTCAGAGATGGGCAAAGATAAGTGAACAGGCTGGTCAAAGGCTCTGGGAATTAATTATCAAGATGAATAGGGAAAAGGGGAACGTGGAGAGGCTCTCTGGGACTTCCTGGGCCAGCAGGACAATCAGTCTTTTTGGTATCTCCAGCACATCTCAATTACTCTTGGAAAACGAAGACAATCTGATGCACCTACTGCTTACTGGGCTACCTAGTGGGTTCTCTTGATGGGTGACATTTTGAACATCTTCCCTTCCTTTTCATTTTTTTATTTTTAGCCAGCTGGTTTTAAACAAAGTTAGAGCCAAAGCCAGTGGGTAACTGCCCCCTTAACCCTAGAGTCATTGCTGTCACTGGTTTGGGTAGAAAATAAGCTCTGATCTCTCTTATCTCTCACTGTTGAGAGATGGCTTTTTGTATTCCTAGGATCCCCCTTTCTGGTGATAACTTTCAGGTCATATTTGGTCTGTGCTTCAATTCTTTCATTACGTCCTCTGCTGCCATATGCTTCTCTTGTCAAAACCCAGGCCAAGTCTCCAGGGCTGGCCTTGACTTACCTGATCATTGGAAAGTTGGATACTCAGATGTAGGGGTGGGGCCACTGCCCCCTCTATTGCTACCATCAGGCTGGTGGATAAGCATGTGTGGACAGAAGATACTGATGGAGGGGGATGGAGAAGACGCAGGGGTCCTGGAGTGCCATCTGCCATGCCTGTCTAGGCCTGTGGCTCTTCTGCTCCAGTCTCAGAATCACTCCCTCCAGCCTCATATCCAGTGCACTCATCACCAGGAAACTCCTCCTTTTCCACTGCCAAGCACAGGCCCTGGGCTGGGCTCTCAAGGTTACACCAGCACTCTTCCCAGGGCCTCAGCTGGTCAGACTAATCCCTGGGGGATAGGATGTACTGTCATTAGAGCAACGGTTGAAGATGAAATTGATGAACAGGTGCAGTCAGCTCGTGGCAAACCTGAAGTGCTCAGTCACAGGCTCCAAAGAGGGTGCTAAGATGGGAGCAGTACAGCTGCACCACCACTTCCAGCATGGCAACCTGTGTCTCCAAGGTCTTGATTTCCCAACAGAACATCTCTGGGCAACTGAGGCGAGAGTGTTCGCCCCTCCCACCTCTTCCTGCAGGTCCTTCTTTGGGATCTTTCCCCTCCATCACTGATCCTACTTCAGAGCCTTTGAGTGAGCTGAAGAATTTTGTGTTTGAAACTCTCCCCACTTACTGAATCCACGGCTGAATGGATCTCTCCACCTCTCTTTCATCCTTCCCTTAGCTAGGAAGAGCATGAGTTTGAGAAGGTTTCAGAAGGAAGGATCCTTGATGGATGTCCTTTCCTTTGAAGTTTCATGAGAGTGGAGTGTGTAACAAGACAAGGTCTGGAGTTGGGCTCTGCCTTTGACAGTCCTCCCCTTGCCAAGACTCAGTTTTCCCATCTACAACATACAGGGGCCAATTGAGATAAATTCCAGGGCTGCCTCCATGTCCAACATTCAATGATTGGGTTTTAGAACCTATTTACTCATTCTCTCTCTCTCTCTCTCTCTCTCTCTCTCTCTCTCTCTCTCTCTCTCTCTCTCTCTTTCTCTCTCTCTCTTTTCAGAACTGGTGATTGAAATCAGTGGCATTCTGCCTCTGAGCTGCATCCCTAGTTCTTTATTTGGAAGCATGGTCTTACTAAGTTGCTGAAGGCCTCACTAAGTGGCCTCACTAAGGCTGGCCTCAAACCCGCCATCCTCCTGACTCAGCCTCCAACTGGAGTTACAGGTGTGCATCACTGCACCCAGCTGTTTACTCATTTTCTGAAAAGTTGAGTTCCCAGTCCTCTCTGCATACACACTGGCACTTGAATCACCTTGGCATTGACATATTTTAGAGTATTTTTGTATCCCAGATAAGCTTTGCAATACAGAGAAACACAATTTGATATGAGAATTTTTAATGTAGCTTCTCTCTTTCTCTGTATCTGCCATTCATGTGTATCTGTTTATACTCCTTTTCATCTTATTTGTTTGCTGGAAGTTCAATGAATAAAAGGATCCAGCACTTCTGAAATTTCTGGATGCTTCAGAGGGGAGGGCTGGGAGAGGAGTTCTTGAAACATTTTGTTTCAGAGTAGTTTGAAGTGCTAGTCCAAAATTCAGATTCCTGAGCCCCAATTCAAACTTACTGAATCATCATCTCTGGAGCTGGGGTCTGAGAGCTGTGTTTTCAACAGGTCCTTTAAGCCTCTTTTTCATATATTATAGTTTGAGAGCTTATGCATCACATACAGGATGTTTCCCAGTTCGCAAAGCTTTACACCTGCAGCAACTCACTCACCCATCATCATGATTCAGAGAGGGACACAGGGAAGCCTCTTTCATTTTAATATACCAGAACTAAGGGTTCAGTGCATTATCCAAGGTCACACGATGTCCCCAAACTCCAACACTCAGCATCCCTTTCCATTTCCCCTCCCATAGCTGAATCTCTTTGCAGCAAAGGGTGCTAATGTGCAGCTCATCCCAGAGCTTCGCCTTGACTTCCTTTCATTCCTCCTTTCTATTCAGAGTGAGTTCCCTTGCCCCTGTTTGACAGATAGCCATTATTCCCCTTTATGTTTTTATCTGCTGCTGCTTTTGTCTTATCAGACTCCTCGCATGTCTTCATCTTTCGGCTTCTACAGATTACTCTCACTTTGCTATAAGTCATAATTGTCACCTTAGTCCCAGCTTGAAGTAACAAATAGATTTGTGTGGAAAGTAAACCGCAGAGCCCTGTTTAGATAACGGGAGGATGCTGAGCCTTCTTCACCTTCTGCTCCCTGCTCTGGCTTGTAAGGGACTTGGCTGCACACTTGGAGAGAATCAGAGGTTCAGGGGAACTCAATAAATACAAATAAACCGGGGAAGAGTAGGGACTGCAGTCTGAACAAGTTGGGAGCAGTCCCCTGGAGACATGGATGCCCACACCTACACTTTGGAGGGAAATATGCCAAGATCAGGGTGGGAAGACGTTATCCCACCTACAAACTAAGTTGCCCAGAAACAAAATGAATTGGATCTTCTGAAATGAAAAGTATAAAATATAGAGTTTTATTTACTATATAATTATGATGTTTGATACCTGAAAAAGCCTTTCCAAGTGTGAAGAAGAGCCTATATAGGAACAGGCCTCAGAGGTAGAATGTCCCTGGGTTCAATCCCCAGTACCACAACAAACAAACAAAAAACAGCCAAAAAACTGTGAAAGGTCTGTCTGAAGGTGTTCAGCCCTCCAATCCCGCGTTCAGCCTTCTGCCTTGCCCCTGCCCATGAATCTCCACAAGAAAATGAGATCCTCAGGGCTTTGTCTTCTGCCATGATGTCCCAGACTGACATACCCAAGGTCTAGCCTCTGGGCTGAGCAACCTGCAGTTTTATCTTTCCTTCCCACTTTAAAATATATTAAATGGAAATACTCTCACCAGCCCAGGTTAAAACCCCAAGAGGCCCATAACGCACTAGCTCACTTAGTTGATGTGGTCATTCAAAGTCACAAACAGTCTTGATTCAGTTTTTTCCCACTCTAAGGGATTAACCAAACTCCTGAAATTAGTTTTATGGCAAGTGAATTTTATGACAGACTTTTGCTGCCTTTCCTACCCCACTCCTCCCATTTCAGGGTGGAGTGGAGGGAGAAGGAGGTGATAAATGAGTGCTAACCAGTGTTGGGAGCTAGCCTCACATTCTCTGGGTCAGTAGATCTTGAATGCTGCTTATCCAGTGGGTGTACTCTAGGGCTCTTCCAAGGTTTTCCCTGCCGAGAGTTCTCCTCCAGATTCCTTGCCCTGGAGGATACATCTCCAGGCACATAGCTGGTGGTGGCTGCCTCCTACACTGTCTGGAGGCCTGTGCTCACCTCCAGCTCCATGCCATGCTTGCTCTGCCCCTGCAGGTAGTCCTATTGCTCAGGGCCCAGAATGGTCCTTGCTGCCCTCCTCGGCACACCTGTCCACTGTCCCACAAGGTCTGGGTATCAAGGTAACCCAGAGCAGCCCCATTGACTCTTCATGGCAGTTCTCTGAGCCATGCGCTAGACAGTGGTCCCCTATACCTCAGCTGCAGGGGGTGTGTATCCAAGCTCTCTGGTGGCCAAGCATGAACTGAGTCCTCTTTATTCTTGATCTGGCTGAGTGCGTCAGTCGGGGTTCAACCAGGAAGTCAAGACCCTCATGAACATTGTAGGAAAGGAAATATATTCTAGGAATTAGACTGTACAATGCTGGGAAGTCTGGTGTTATAGTTTAGAACTTGAACGGCTCCCAAAGGCACAGGTGTGGAAGGCTTGGGTGCCATCCTGTGGCACCACTGGGTAGAACTTTCAGGAAGCAGGGCCTAGTAGAAGGAAATTAGATCATTAGGGGTGTGTCACTGAAGGGCTGTTGGGTCCTTGACCCTTTCCTTTCCTCTCTTGCTTCCCAGTGGCCATGAGGGAAACAGGTTTCCTCTCTTCCCCACAAGCTGTACTGCCTCACCATAGACCCCAAAGCAATGGTGCCAAGCAACCATAGACCGAAACCTCTGAAACCATAAGCCAAAATAAATCATTCCCCCTTTAAGTTGTTTATCCTGGGTACTTTGTCATAACAACAGAAAGCTGGATAATGCAGCTAGGAAAATAAGTGGGTGAAAAGTAGAGCTGAAGAGTCAGAAAAGTCATGAGTGGCCCTAAAGCAGGTAAATGAGTTGGAACTTTCAGGGAAAACTGGAAACTGGGCTTTTCCAGATGCTGGTGTAGACTACCAGAGACAGGCTTGGAAGTCTCTGGAAGGTGGCTGCTTCTTCGTGGCTACTCTGTAGGAGTTCACATCAAAGCCCCTTTGGGGAACTTGGGGTCACTACTGGTCAGTAGGCTCAGCAGCTGGAGAAGAGAGCTGGATGTGATAAAGAGAAAATGAAGACCAGCTGGAGGCCATCAGCCCTGTGAACTCACCTCTCACAGCTCTCCACACCAACAGTGACCACCTAAACATTCAGCAAGCTTGAATCTGGAATGTTCTGCAAAGATGAGTCTGGAAAGGCAGTCCTAGGGGCAACAAGTCAGTACTAGAGTCATCCAGCACAAGGTTTACAGAGCTGATGATGCCCCTTGCTTTTTTATTCTCACATCGGTCATACCTTAGTGACTAGAGACACTTCCATTTCAGTGTCATCTTCTCCATTCTGTTCCTGAGGGAACCAGTGACCAGCTGCTTTCTGGCCTCGAGCTACTTTTGAAAATGCAGTCAGTGGCACGGGAAGGTCCAGTGGGAGAGAAGCAACTTGTGGTGCATGCAAGCTAGCAACTGAGACTCCAGTCATCAGTTTTAGTTACTGAAATAACTCACATTCACAGAGGTTGTTGTTTATATTTTCCAATTTACAAAACTTAAGACTAAGCTTAGTTATTAGAGTGTACTGTGGCCCCCTGTGAAGAGAGATAGCAGCTGTTAAGAATGTTACAGTGGAGTAATTATTATATTTTCCCTTAGTTTGGTGGGAAGCAATGGCAGGGGAAAGTGCTGGACATTGCTTTTGAAACTGAGCAGGCCAGAGCAAAGTGCTGACCTTCTTCTGTGCACCCCCAAGCACAACACCACCACTGACGTGGCTTCTAACCGCTGTTGGGAGACAGATAGCCTAACAGCTTTTTGACTGAGTGGAGAGAAGGCTGTGGAAGATGGTGAGTGACCTCTGTGGAGAGCTGTCAGAAGGAGGACAGAAAGGGAAATGAGAAGAAGAGGCTCAGAAATCCACTGAGCAAACATAATGTGGTAGTGCATGCCTGCAATACCAATACTTGGGAGGCTGAGACAGGAGGATTTGAGGTTAGCCTCAGCAAGTTAGTGAGAACCCAGCAACCTACTTAGCAAGACCCTGTTTCAAAATAAAAAATAAAATAGGGATGAGAGTGTAACTCAGAGGTAGAATACCCCAGGTTTCAATCCCCCAACAAAAAAAGAAATCCACAGAGCATGGAATGTATAAACCAATGTTTGCAGATGTAGAGAAAATGACTTCTCTTTTTGATAAGAGAAATGTAGTTCTCTTAGGCTCTTGATTCCCAAAAATATATATAAACTCAAATATATATTCTCTTTGCTTGTAAAATTGGGGTTCTCTATTCTGCCTTCAATTACATAAATAAGACATGGTTGCACAATAAAAGTAATATCAGCAATAGTACCAACATATATTGAGTACTTCTTATGTGCTGGGGATTATTCTAGATACACTACACGTATCAGCTTATTTGGTTCTCTCAATGACCTTAAGCTGAGCGCCACAATTATTTCATTACCAAGATGTAGAAATGGAAGCACAGAGAAGTAGAGTAATGTGTCCAGGTGGGAATGACAGGTAAGCTGACTTATGCAGGAATTTCAAAAAAGCATTGACTTCAAATCAAAATAAAAAATAGGTTATATTAATGGATTAGTGTAAAGGAGCTTTAGTTTTTCATCTCTAAAGTGGGAATAATAACAACTTATATATTTCAGAGTTGTGGTGAGGGTTAAACGTGACTGTAGCATGTATATGCCTGGCATGTAATAAGAGTCTAGTAAATGATCTACTATTATCATTACTTCCTAGGGTCTTTGGGTTTTTTTCATCCCAGCTTCCGTCAACCACCCTGTGTCCCCCTCACTTACCAAAATTGTGTGTGTGTGTGTGTGTGTGGATGTGTGTGTGTGTGTGTGTAACTCAACTGTTGGTCACCTGGGGAAGAAGGGAGATGACAAGATGGAGCAGCTACTCAGAACTCAGTCTAGTGGCATCCCTGGGATAGCATACGCCTGCCACTTTTGTTTGTTGATTTATTTTGACTTGACACAGCAGGCCAGATGGCTGGGGGAAGGGGCTGATAAAAGTCAATATTTGGTGACATGTGAATAATGCACTTGTGGAATTAATCAGCCTTGCTGGTTTGGGCCAGTTGCCATGGCTAGGGAGAGTCGTTTGTTTGGTATAAATCAGAGAGTAAAGATATCGTAGCATACCACTTCTCTTTGCTTTTCTCAACACAAGGCTCTGCATGGTGTCCCTGTCCTCACCCTTGTGCCCGTGGTTTCAAGTATTCTAGTACTGCAGATGGATGAGAGGGGCTTCTTCTTCTCCTTTCTGTTTCTCCCGGGAATCATGTGCATTTTAGTCAATGGTTTAGACACTGGAAAACAGGTTTGGGAACTAACAATTATCAACATCTTGTTTTGCCATTTAAGTACATTAAAAAAGAAAAAATCGACTGTTATTTTATAAAGTAGAGTTTTTGTGTGTATGTGTATATTTTGGTACTGAGGATTGATCCGAGGGACATTATACCACTGAGCTACACCCCCAGCCCTATTTTATTCTTTTATTTTGAAAAAGGGTCTCACTAAGTTGTGGAGGGCCTCACTAAGTTGCTGAGGCTGTCTGTAAACCTGAAATCCTCCTGTCTCAGCCTCCCAAGTACTAGGATTACAGGTGACCACCACACTTGGTAAAATAGCATTTTAATACCAAAAAGTATGCAGAACATAATTTCAGAATGGAAGATAGTTCTTTAAATAGAAGAAATGTATGTATGTATGTATGTAAGTACATACTAGTATGAGGGATGGAGCCTGAGGGTATTCTGTCTCCGAGCTACACCCCCAGCCCTTGAGGGTCTTGCTTAGGTGCTGAGGCTGGCCTCAAACCTGCAATCATCTTGTCTCAGCTTCCCAAGTACTGGGATTAAAGGTAGGTACCACTGTGCTCAGCTGAAGAAATTTAATTTAGTGGCAACCCCCCCCCCCCATCATCCTTGTTTTTTTCTTATTTAATTGATGACAAGTGAAAACTGCCTAACAGACTGGCTGTGTAGGTGGACTTTATAAGTATGGATACAAGAGGACAGAATACTCAAAATAGTGTTTAATTTGGAATTTTAGTATGATTACTGGAGACCTGGGAGCAGAGCTATTAATGGCTCAGTGCCTCAGTACTCCTGGCCATGAAATGAGTATACAAGTTCTTGCCGGGCTTCTCTCCTGGAATACTTCTGAGGATTAACTGGATAATACAAGTGAAGACATGATAATATGGGAGGTCCTCAGGGACAGCAACTGCACATCTTTCTTTTTTTGGTGTACCTAGTGTCCCTTACATAGGAAGTACCACTATCAATCTATTGAATGAATACAATAGCAAGTCAAAGGAGCAAGTGCAACAGCAGAGAATTCACACTAGACGGAAGAGGACAGGACAGGACCAGGGACTCAGATACACCTGACTCCCCTTTCCAGGTCAGCAGCTGTGCATTCTATTTATTCAGAGACTAGACTCAACATTTTCCCTTAACGGGAGACTGAAATCTCCAGCAGAGTCCATCTGTTCCCTCTAGAATCCAGTTGTTTTTCCTTCGGAAGTCCTTTTGAACAGTGACCATTGTTGGTACCTGTGACACGCTGTGTTGGGGGTGTGCTTTGGAATTGCACTACCTGGGTTCCGATGCTACTTTCTCCACATTCAAGCTTCAAGCACTTTAGCAAGTTGCTAATCTTCTCTATGCCTGATTTCTCATTTGTAGATGGGGATAATTAACAGAAGCCTACTCCTGAGGATTTATGAGGAATAAGTGGATTAGAGTGACACACGGTGGGCACTCAGGAAATGTGAGCTTGCTATTTCTTGTTTACATCCAGAGGTAGCAGTGAGACAGCCTCAAAGAATGGGGGGATAAGATTATCCTACCAGGGTTCAACTAGGTCCCTACAGATATAAGAACAATACATGAGGCAGCTTAATCCCTAAGCTTCTCAGATTTGACTAATTTGATGGACTATTTCAATGCACTTAATGGCAGGTAATGTCAATCGCTAAAGAGCATGATTACCATGGAAACCAAGCAAAAAGAAGCCCCAAGACAAATGTGGACAAGGTCTATACTTCATCTTGGCTGGTGGTGGTATGGGAGTAGCATTAGCAAACATTTTTAAGGGCTTCCAATCTGATGTTAAGTCAAACCCCACTGTGGCGGTGGCTGCCCCAGTCTAGCAATTGCCATTGTCCACCTGCCTGACTCCTGTCTGCCTTGATTGATGACCACAGAGCTACACTCCATAGCCATTTCTTCCTTCCCAGATCTGTCTTCAGGAAGACAATGGCTTTATGTATAAGTGGCCTGGCCTTCTTTTTGAGTCTATCCTAAGATCAAAGGTCAGACCATGGACCAAGGTCTTATCATCCAAGGAATAACTGCCTCCCCAGGAAGCTGGTGGGAAGATTGCTATTAAGCCTCTCTAAGCTAGCACTCCTGGCGAACCCTTTTATTATGTTGAACTTTTCTGTAGGCAGAAGTCTTTCTCTGCTAGCTGGCCTCTAGACAAAGACTCTAGAGTTTAGGAAGGTGCCAGAGCCCCAGGTGGTGGTGTGTGCTGCTGACAGGGCCACCGAGTGCCCTGAGCAGGATCAGACCCATCTGGAACCAGAACCCAGGTGGCTCTTTCTCCTGCCCAGAGCTGAGCTCTTCTGCTGAGCCTGGCAGATGCCATGGGAGCCTCAAAGTGCTTCGTATGAGTTGATTTAGGAAGTAAAGTGAGCCACATCATGCCCTATTTATCCTGGAATCATACAACTAGGATCACTGCTTTGACCCCAGTGTCACCAGATTCCTTGATGACGTATTATAAATATTTCTTGATGACAGGAATATAACCTGGATTACCTTTGAATGGCTTTAAACACCATCCTGCAGCCAAAAATTAGGTCTTAGCAGTTGAGGAGCCAGAAAGTCATGGAAAGTCTCCCTCTTCCCCAAACCCTTCCAACCTGTCACTTGTACTGCCAACCCAAACGCTGAAAAGGCTTTTTTTTTTTTTTTTTCCTGTCTCTGCAAGCATGAATCTTCCAAAACTCAAACAACAGAGCTGAAAAGAGCTCAGAGGCCCCGATCTTGTGGTTCTCAACCCTTTCACCATGAACACCTGTTGTTTCATTTACTCCATTCTTCCTTGTTTTAACAGATTTTTGTCTCCCCAGTAAACAATATTTACTAAGTAATAACAAATTAAGTTACTTACTTAACTGCAAAAACTGAACTTCCAACTGGCAAAGAACCTTGCCGTGTTAATTCTAGCCCAAAGCAAAGAAAAGTGAAGTTTTTAGCAGATTGGGGCAGCATGGTCTCCAGCAAAGCCAGGTAGGCTTTCTGAAAGAAGGTAGCCAAAGGAATCCCCGTGACTATGTTCTAGACCGTCTGGAGGTCTAAGGACCCTCTACTGGGAACTGTCAATCTAACCCTAAATCTCACTGTTAAAGTGTATTTATTTGTTAGATTGGGGCAAACGGACAGATAGCAGACATCATATTTCTACCAAGGGCAGTGTAACCATCCATCAACAGATGAATGGATTACAAAACTATGGGATATGTACACAATGGAATTTTACTCAGCCATAAAGAGGAACAAAATCATGTCATTTGCAAGTAAATGGATGGAACTGAAAAACATTATGTTAAGTGAGATTAGTCACAAAAAGTTAAAAACCAGGTGCTTTCCCTAATATGTGGAATATAGGAAGAAAGTGGGTCATAAGAGGGACTTTAGGCAAAGAAGGAGAAATCTTAAAGAAAGTGACTTAACTGAAGGTGATGGAAGGGGGGAGGTCTCACCTATAAGACCTTGCTGAGAAGCCACATTATCTGTGTGGAATAATAAGTGCAGACTATCATTCCATTTATAGAGGAGGAAATAGATAAAGGAAGTCACTTTTTCAAGGGCATGTAATTAGCACATTGCAGAGGCAGGAATGCACCCAGGTGCTTTTGTTTTGCTTTAATAGCTTTATTAAGATATAATTACATAATACATAACTCACCCATTATTTTTTCATTTTTATTTTATTTTAATTTATTTATTTTTGCAGTACTGGGGATTGAATCCAGGGGCATATTCTACCTCTGAGTTACATCCTCAGCCCTGTTTTTTAGTCTTTATTTTTGAAACAGGGTCTCTTTAAGTTGCTCCTTCCCGAGGCTGGCCACCAACCCGGATCCTCCAGTCTCAGCTTCCCAAGTACTGGGATTACAAGCAAGTGACACCATGCCCGCCTCTATTTATTTTATTTATTTTTGATTGGCATTGTAATCATACATCTTTGTAAGGTACAAGCTGCTAGAGGCACACATGCGCACATTACTCATTTAACCCTTCCACAATTCCTGCCCCATTCCCTCCCTGCTCCTTCCTTCTTATGTTTAGTTTAGTGATTGACTAAAGCAACTTTGAGTTGCTTGTGCTTTTGGGATCTTGTTGAGAAAGTTTTTACCTGTGCCTATATGTTGAAGTGTTGGCCCTATGCCCTCTTCAAGTAGCTGCAAGTCTCTGGCGTGACTTCCAGGTCTTTGATCCTCTTGGAGTTGACTCTTGTGCAGAGTGAGAAAGTGGGGTTTATTTCCATTTTCCTGCATATGATTAACCAGTTTTGCCAACACCATTTTTTAAAGAGGCTATCTTTTTTCCAAGGTATGTTTAGGGCTCCTTTGTCAAAAATCAATTGATTGTAAGCACGTGCGTCTGTTTCTGAATCTTCTATTCTGCTCCATTGGTCTATGTGTCTGTTTTTGTGCCAATACCATGCTGTTTTTATTACTGTGGCTTTGTGGTAAAGTTTGAAGTCAGGTATTGTGATACCTCCTGCATGGTTCTTGTTACTAAGAACTAAAGATGAACTAAAGAAGTAAAGATGCTGAAGCATCTCTACTGATCTTTTTTTTTAGAAGATTGATCTAGTGATATGAGAGGAGTATTGAAGTCTCCTAGTATTATTGTATTGGGATCTATGTGTGACTTTATATCCTGCAGAGTTTGTTTTATGAATGTGGCTGCACCTGTGTTTGGGGTACAGATGTTGATAATTATTATTTCCTCTTGCTGGATTGTTCCTTTTACTGGTAAAAAATGACCTGCTTTGTCTCTTCTGATAAGCGTAGGCTTGAAGTCTAATTTATCTGATATCATAGTTGCTATTCCTGCTTGTCTTTTAGTTCCATTGGCATGGATTATCATACTCTAGCCCTTCACCCTTAGTTTGTGGGAATCTTTGCTTGTAAGGTGTGTTTCTTGCAGGCAGCATATAGATGGATTCTTGGTTTTAATCCATTTTTCCATCTTGTGCCTTTTTATTGGGGAATTGAGACCATTTATATTCAGTGTGTTTATTGAGAGATGATTTTTAATTCCTAACATTTTGAGTTTTGACTTCTGTTAGCAGTAGTGTTTGTTCTTCTTTGCTTAGTTGTTTGCTCCCTGGAAATTATTGTTTATCTGGTTCTGACATTTACTTGTTAGTTCTTCTTTGTGGTTAATCTCTTTGAGTATTTTCTCTAGTGTTGGTTTGGAAGACATAAATTCTTTCAGTTTCTGTTTATCATGGAAGATTTTTATATCCCTGTCAATTTTGAGAGAGAGTTTTGCTGGGTAGGAGAATCTTGGCTGCAAGTTATTTTCTTTCAAAGTTTGGAATATGTTACTCCAGCCCCTCCTGGCTTCCATGGCTTGATTTGGGAGGTCTAGAGTGATTCTAATCGGTTTGCCTCTAAATGTCACTTGCAGTTTTACTTTTGTTGCCTTTAGAATTCTCTCCTTAGCCTCTACATTAGTCAGCTTGATTATTATGTGGCATGGTGAACCTCTTCTTTGGTCTTGTCTCGAGGGAGATCTATATGTTTCCTGCTCCTGTGTGTCTACTTCTCGATGTTTGGAAAATTCTCTGATATTACTTCTTTGAAAAGGTTGTTTATTCCATTAGTTTCAACTTCTAATCCCTCTTCTTTGCCTATTATTCTTAGGTTAGCTCTTTTAAAATTGGCTCAGATCTCATCGATATCCAACTCATACTGTCAACATTTTTTTCTAGATTATGTATAATGGATTCATTTTTGGAATGGTCATCTTCTAGGAGTGATATTCTGTTTCCCATGTGGTCTAATCTACTGTTTATAGTTTGTATTGATGCCTTCACTTTATTGCATCTTTCACATCCTTCACTTCCCTCAAGGCTTCTCTATGATTCCTGTATGATTCCTGTTCCTTTATCTTTCCACCTCTCTCTCTCTGCATTCTTTATGGAAGTTTTGTATCATTTCTATTATTAAAGATCTGAATTGTTCTTCTGGTAAGCTGTGCCATTCAGTGTTGTTGAGTTCTGTTATTGTGGGATTGTGTTGACTCATTGTTTCTTTGGTATTTTTCCTTCCCATGGTTTCCCTGTCCTTAATTTTATATCTTTGCTGCTCTTGCATGTTTTCTCTGTGAATGGTATCTCGTACTGAGTTGCAATTACTCTGGTACTTCTTCTGCCCGCTCTATTGGTGTCTTTGGTGGGTTTCAGGTGTTGACTTCTAGGGTCTAGCAAAAGCTAACAAAGCAACTAATCCTCTGAACAAACAGATAAATCAAAGCAATGCAAAGTGAAAACAGAGTAAAAACAAAACAAAACACCCCAGAAAGCAAAAAACAACAACAAGAAACAAAATAAAGATCCTTGCAAGTTTGTAAGAACAGATCTGGTTTGGCCTCTGCAGATCTTTTGGGTAGATTTCTGCTGCTATGGGCAGCTGACAAGATGGTGGCTGCCACTGCGGCACATGCGCTGGCTCCCCCGTTCTCCCTGGCCTGCTCTCTGTGTTCTGACCAGCTGCCCCTGTTGCTTTGTTCATTTTTTTGTTGCTTTGCTTCCCTTTCCTTCTGTCAAGAAGCTGCTCCTATGGCAGTTTTGATTCAAGCTCTGCAGTGCAGTTATCTCTGCCCTGGCTCTGTGGGGAGAGGTGAGCTGGGATGGCCCTGCATGGGCTTAAGCTGGTCGTACCACGCGTTCTGGTCACTATTGAAGGTGCCTCGATATGCCACCTGGCTAGGATGTGGAGTTCAGGAGTCGCTCACTCCACCTCTGGTCGCTCGGAATATAGAAGTTCGTTATATATTTCTTTGTCAGTAGACCCCACTCCAGGGGCTGGCTCAATGGCGGCCGCCACTCAGCGGCATGGTGCCGCAGCCACACAGACGGGCTTCTTTGCTCTCCCTGGTCAGCCTTCTGGATTCTGATCAGCTGTAATTCACAGCTGTAGCGTTGTTCACCTTTTTGTTGCTTTTTTTTTTTTCTGTTAAGAAGCTGCCTCTATGGAAGATTTGAATCGACCTTACAGCACCTGATGAGAGGTGTCTCACTCTGACGCCATCTTCCCGGAAGTCCACATTTTCTGTATTCTTTCATGCAACTGGCTTGATCACAGTTTAACATTGTCTTAGGAAAAGGGTTCTTTCTCAAGTTTGTCTTCTCCAGTGCACAATACTAACAAATCCTGCCAGACACCTGTCACCTGCCAGCACCTACTGGCAGAGAAAGTCATGTTCTTCAAAACTGAGATCTTGTTAGAATTAGCTCCAGGTCTTCCACAGAATAAAACCATGGAAGCATGTGGCACCAGGCTATCTTGTATGCTGCATGGAGACTAGGGAAGAGAGGGTATAGACAATCAACAAAAGTAACACAGTGGCATGAACACTACTGGAACAACGCATTCATTTTTTGAATCTCAGGCAGGGAGCTGAAGACAGGTGAGAAATGTGGTTGAGTTCCTAATTTGACAATGAATGAGCAGATTTTAATTTACAATCATATGGGTGTTAGACTGTGAAGAGCTCTAGGTCCTTCTAAGAAAGGAAATCCTGGGAAGACAAGGTCCCTTTGCACTACTGACTGACTAGGCCACCTAGATAGAGCTGTCTGATAAAATATAGGCCATCCAGTTAAATTTAAATTTCAGATAGGTGATCAAAAACATTTTTAATGTAAGTATGTTGAAAATATTACATGGGACACACTGATCCTAAAAATATTATAAGTTGTTTATCTGAAATTCAAATTTAATTGGGAATTCTGTATCTTCATTTGTAAGATCACACAATCCTACACCTTGAAGGTAAAAAGAAAAGAACCCTGGGAGGGGAAGAGGGCCATTGTTACTAAAACAAAGGAACTGGAGTAAAATCAGTAATGCCCCCAAGTAAGGGAAAAACTCACAGTGAGAGCCCAGGGCCAGGCGAAGAAATGCTGAACTCCAGGCATGGACCGTCCAAAGGCTCCTGAGTTGTTCCTCTCTGTTGGAGTGAATGGCCAGGTACTGGGCATTATTTAATTTGCCCTTTTTGAGACATACACTGTTCCTTTTCAAGTGATAGAAGGCTGGCCTTTCAAACTTAACTGGGCATCCTAGGCAAAATCCCTTCAATTAAAGACCTACTCAAATGGAATCAAAGCAAGGTGGAGTGACAAACCCAGGAGGACGAGAAGAGCCGGAGAGGGTTGAGAGGGTTCCTGGGAAGTATCACTTCTCCTCCCTGCAGAGGCCCCAGGGAGCTTGAAGGGACTTGCATGTGTTCAGGGAGGCTGAGAGGCCAGGATTCAGGCATCACAAGGAAAAGAGAGTAGGGACTGTTGGGGTCTGTACACTGAAGAATAGGAACCTACAGCCCTCAACCCTTTGCTGGCAACCAGAGAGTTGGTTTCTGTCTCAGGAACTCTAGATGCAGAAGAGGGAACAGGAAAGTCTACAGATGGAGCAATGGGGGCCTGGGTCTCTTCCTCAACCCCCGCTGGTCAGGAGAAGGCTCCTCTCCAGGGAGAGGGAAGTGCCTCATATATCAGCCACCCTGTCCCCATGCAGAGCACATCCCATGGCTGACAGGATTCAAACTCAGAGTCCAGCTCCAGAACTCAAGTTCACAGATTCAGTGTGTTTTGGTCTGAGTTCCCTACCCAGCAGAATAGAAGACACAAATTGACTCACTAACCTTTAACTGGAGAATGCAATCTAGGAGCAGGGAGAGGGGGTACAGCAGAGAGGACGGGGAATGAATATGAGAGAGGGTGCTCCCAAACCAGGCAATGAATTTGTAACAAGTGCAGACAATTGCATGTCAGTTTCTTTTCCTCTCTCCCCAGTATTTCTTGACTGTTCCATCTGGCTCTTCCAAAGCAGTCAAGGAAACCAGATATTGCTGCAGCGGTAGCAGCAGTAGCCAAGCAAGTAGCTCAGAACCAGTGGCACCTCAGTATACTTGCAGGACTGCTTGCAGAGTCTCAGGCCCTGTTGGGGACCCAGCAGGTAACATGGGAGCTTAGTGGACCCACAAAGCCTCATGCCTCACTAGGAACTGGTACCCCTGAAGCAGCAGGTGAATGACAGGTGTGTGAGGCTCCTGTTGAATCATGCAGGATAGGAAGCAGCCCTTGGCACAGGGTACCTGGCTAGCCAAAATGGCAGAGCCCTGCAATGCTGGTTACAGAATTCAGCAAATATGGAAGCCTCTGCAGCCTTCAAGAATGCAGTTGGTGCCCTGTGCTCTTCCTGGAGGGCCATCTATAAAAGGCAGCCAGGACAATCAAGAGAAGCACATCCTGGGGAAGGCACACTCTGCTGTGCTGAATCCACAGAACAGAGTGCTAATGAGGACTAACTAGATCAGTACAGCAAGAACTTACACTGAGTTGCCACTATATTTAGATGCTATTCTAAATGCTATATCTATATTATAAAGAAAGTCATTTCGGGAGGCTGAGACCGGAGGATCCAGGTTCGCAGCCATCCTCAGTTACCTAGTGAGGCACTCCGCAACTTAGTGAGACTCGGTTTCAAAATAAAGAATAAAAAAAAAAACACAGGGCTGGGGGTATAGCTCGGAGGTAGAATGCCCCTGAGTTCAACCCCCAGTACCGCAAAAAAAAAAAAAAAAAAAAAAAAGTCATGAGGTTTCTCATAACTTTTTAAAGAAGCTTAATAACTTAACTAGTATCTTAACTAGTAAATGAGACTGTCAGGTTTTGAATCTGGTCCATCTCATACACTCAATAATCAAAAAGTCCTCTGAATGATCATAAACAAATGAAAAAGGCCTTCTGAGAAGCAAAAAGAAATAGGATGATTCTAAAAGGTCTCAGGGAAGCAAACCAACAGATGAGAATCAAATTTTGTTAGTCTTTTCAACAGCAATACTAAAAGCCAGGAATGATGCCTGTAAATTTTTGAGGAAACTAGGTTTTTTTTTTCCCCCTGGGATAATTGGTTCTTTGGGAGGAGGGGAGCACCGGGGTGTATCTTCAGAGTGGCAGAACTTAGCAACCTCTTCAGTAGACAATTCCCCACTCTGCAGTTTGCCTTTTACCATACCCCACCCTCAAGCCCCAGTCTTCAGGAACTTGCATCAGGCCCAGATTTCTGTAGAGTCACAGTTCTGTGAGGTAGAATATTCTTTTGTATGGGATCTAGAACTCCTGGGGTTGCAGAGTTTTGCTGACTAATTTTGCTGACCCTGGAGGTCTCAAGAATCCAGAGTTGCTTGAAGTGTGGTTCAGAATTGTAAGGAATCTTAGAACTCTGTGGAGCCCAGAGTTCCTGGTTCAGGAACATTTGGAAGCCTGGGATATTGTGGCTAAGCCTACCGCAGAAGGGTGGTCAGCACAATGTTTTCATGGCTTGACGGTATACGAAATAATGTCACCACATCGAAGGAGCGCCTCCGCCTGTACACCTGTGGGAGTCTGCAGCTGCGACACGCAGAAGTTGGCCACATCCAGGTCACGGGCCCCAAAGTGGGCGGCCACATGCACACCCTCATGCAAAGTGAAGCTCACTTGGTGACCCACCCTGGCCAGCAGGCTGCGGAGCTAGCGCTCCCGAAGTGCAGCTCTAGCCCGATGTTCCTGGGAACTACAGAACACTCTTGGATTTCAGGAGTCTCTGACTTCAGGAGGACCCTGCGTGCATCAGGGGCAAAGCCGCGACTCAGGCCGTCAGGGCCAAGGGGAGAGCCGGCACACAGGCACAGGAATGGCCATCGGAGTCTGCATTGTATAGGCCGCGAGGTCTGCAGCTCCAGGCGCCCCGGCTTCACTGGCGCCCCTGCTGCAGAGGCCAGGGCGGGGCCCCAGAGCCTGGGTTCCGCCCACGCAGTCACCGCCCCACGTGGTCACGACCCGCTCTGCTAAGGGCACCGCCCTGCCAGCGCCTGTTAGTTGGAGGACTCTGGGATACCCATTTTATGGAGGACAAAGCTGAGGCTCAGAGAAGGAAATACTCCCTGGAAGCTGGGTTAAGGGCAGAGCTTGGTCTTCGGTCCCCACCCCATTCCGCAAACACTCATACCGCTCACCCACAGTGGGACTGCCACCTCCTCCGCCTGAAATCTTGAGATCCAGGAAACTAGTTTTTTAACTTATACATTCAGTCCACTTGTAAGTCAAGTATAAAAATAGAATAATGACATTTGTAGAGGATATGTATCAGCAAGACAAAGAAGTAAAACAAGAGAAAGGAAGACATGACATGCTGAAAATGTAAATCCAACCTAAAAAAAGCTGTTGAGCTGGGAGTGGTGGCCCACGCTATAATCCCAGTACTTGGGAGGCTGAGACAGGAGGATCGCAGATTTGAGGACAGCCTCACCAAAGCAGTGAAACTGTCTTCAAACTAGGGAGACCCTGTTTCCAAATAAGAAATAAAATCAGGCTAGGGGTGTAGCTCAAAGGTAGAAGGCCTCTGGGTTCAATCCCCAGTGCCACAAAATAAGTAAATAAATAAAGAGAGAGAGAGAGAGAGAGAGAGAGAGAGAGAGAGAGAGAGAGAGAGAGAGAGAGAGAGAGAGGGAGGGAGAGGGAGAGGGAGGGAGGAGAGGAGATTCCAGGCTAATAACTGTGTAACACAATAGCTAAATTATGGAACCAACCTAAGGTCCATAAACAGATATTCATTACAAAATTATGGGAAATACACACAATAGAATTCTACTTAGCAGATAAGTAGAACAAAATTATGTTATTAGCAAGAAAATGGAAAGACCTGGAGAACATTATGTTAAGTGACATGAGCCAGTCACAGAAAGTAAAATGTCATGTTTTCTCTAATTGGGATACCAAAGGGACTCCAGATAACCGAGGAGAAACCTCAGTGGAGCCAGGGAAGTAGTCTAATGGAAGGGGAGAGGAAGACTGAGGTTCATTAATGGAAATACTACCATTAATGGAAACTGGAATACTACAATTGACTATTGTACATATATGAATATACCAGTGTCAGTCTGACTCGGTACTGACTCGGTATTGAAATGGGGAGGTGGGGTTCACCAGGTGCTGTGTGCATGCATGTCACTGTCAACATGATTTACATTATGATGTGAAACTATATTGTACCAATAAAAACACATTATAAAAAAAACAACTATCAGACCGACACATGTGTATCTATGTTTATAGTTGCACAATTCACAATTGCCAAACTATGGAAACAGCCAACATGTCCATCGACAGATGAATGGATTACAAAACTCTGGAATATGTACACAATGGAATTTTACTCAGCCATAAAGAAGAACAAAATCATGTTATTTGCAGGGAATGGATGCAACTGGAAAACAGTATGTTAAGTGAGATTATTCAATCACAAAGAGTTAAAAAGCATATGTTCTCCCTATATGCAGAGAAGATGGGGCATAAGAGGGTCTCCAGATGAAAAAGGAAAAACCCTAGATGAGCAAAGTTGACTTAACTGAAGGGGATGGATGCTGAGGTGGGGGGACATCCTAATGCACATGATGTACTTTCACAAATATATCAAGGTTAATTACTAAACTGAACTTGAGAAGGAGGGAGGGCGAGGGAGTGGGGTGGGAATGGGGGAAGGGGTTAAATGAGAAATGTGTGCATATATGCCTTTATCAGCTTGTACCTAACAAAGAAGTATGATTACAATGCACCAATTATTATAAAAAATTATAAAAAAAAACTGTATGACAGGACTAGAAAGCCACAAGGCCACAATGGTGCAGGAAGAAATGGAAGCTTATGAAAGAGTGTCCAATAAAAAGTTGACCTAATTTGAAAGAGTAATATCCTTGAGCATCTGGAAAAAAGATGCAGTCAGACAATTATTAACTCAATGAATGAATGACAAAACTCTATGCAAGAAAGGACATGAAATCATAGTATTCCAATATATTTAGTAGTGGTAATATTTATATTGTAATAATGATATAAACATTAGTTATTAATATAATTAAATGTGATAAAATTTTGGAAAAAGGATGAGGAAGGTAAAGTAGAAATATAAAATTTCATTTCTGGTAACACTTGAAAACTTAAAAATTGCAATATATGCATATTATTTAAGCATGCAAATATAACTTTCAGAAAGAGCAGCTATAAGCTCAGCATACTTCCCCTTGGACAAGGATTGAACCCTGATGTGGGGCCATTCAGGGAACTACTAAACAATATAATTTTATTTCTTAATTGTGTACAAATTATTAGTTTCAAAAATAAAACTATTCTGTTTTTAAAAGGGGCAATCTTGTGAGAGGAATTCATGCAATTGAGAACACAGTCTTCTAGATCCTCCAAATTGTGTGAGTTCCCATCTTTGGGCTCTTCTCCATGTCTTTTGTTCATGCTCCATCTTTGGTTTTACTCATCTGGTAACCTCTCATTCCTCACTCCAACATCTACTTTCTATGTAATGTCTCAGTTTAGTTTCTGTCATTGACTTTAATATCTTAAGCTATCTTTCCCTCCTGCCTTTTTCCTAACTTAAATTCAAGTGGCTTTAAGCAGTTTCAGGAAATAGAAGCTGTTGTAATCATTAATTTACCTTTGTGACTTTGGCCAAATCAGCTGACTTGTCAGTTTTCTTAGTTGTAGAATCTACGTGATCTTTAATCTCCTTCCATCTCTAACATTGTATTGTTTGTATTATGAGTTGCAGAGGCATATAGAAATAACCACAAAGGAAGTGATGCCATTTATTCTGTGATTTAAAAAGTAGTTCACTGAAGATTCATATTGGGTTCCATAGACTTTAAAAGGAAATTTGAAACTCTACATCTAAAACCTAAAGTGTAAATGATCCAGATATGAATTAACCTAATGGAAAGCTTAAAGAGAGAGAGAAATGACTTCAAAGTCATTAAGTTAGTCAGTCTTGATCCAACTTCTTTTATAAAGCCTTTTATGAGAGAGATTCAAATCCAGATAATAGCAATGGCTCGGTGAGCTCTTAATGCAAAGGAGGCCATTTGGTTTTAAATCTCATAAGCTCTTGGGGAGATAAAATGTAGCCCAAAACAAAGGTGGACGCTTCCATGAAGAAAGATGGTCCCAAATGATGAAAGAATGAAATGAAAATCCAAAGATGCACAGACTTCCCTAGCAAGGGGAAGAAAGGGTGCATGGAAAGCCTTTTCTCTTTCTCCTCAGGCAGAGAGTGCTAGATTGTATGAACAAATCCACTTGCAGAGTGGGCCTTAGCACCAAAAAAGAAAAATACTGTGCATTTATAATAACTAACAGGTAAGATTCGAATGGTGGGTTTAATATACCTAGAATGAGAGAGAAATCCTTGTTAAATGAGATCTAAGAAAATAGATTAGACTTCATGGAACCATCTATTTGTGTACTGGGAAGATACACTGGGACCTAGGAAGGTCAGTTCTTTGAAATACTAATAACCTTAAGACTTTCACAAATCAGGAAGCTAAGCAAATATGATCTATCTCAAAGTAATCCACATGCATACACACACACACACACACACACACACACACACATGCACACACACACACTTTCTGAGAAGCAGGAGGACCTCTGGTACATAGAGAAAAATTAAAGAATACCATAGTGATGAATACCATGTGTATATTCCATACACTTTTATTGAACTAATAGAGTACTGAATACTCTTGATGTGCTAAGTATGTCACATATTTTGGCTGAAATATTTTGGCTCATTTTATCCAAATAGCCTTCCTGTCTGGAATTACTTTGATAATCTAAGGGGAACCTGGAAATATCTGTGAGAATGTTCCTAGGTCACTTAAGGTCATGTAATATGGTAAGTTACAAGAATAAGGACTTCTTGATATTAGTCAAAAATTTCAAAATATTTAAACACTCAATATGAGCCTGTCTGACAGATCAATAAATAGGTTCCAGTCCCACCACAAGCAGGTCATCCCAGGGTTACCAATGGCATATGTGTTCATCCTGGAATTGAGATCCTTCTCCTCTCCTTCCCAGTAAAGAGCCCAGGACAAAGCAGGTCAGCTGTTCTATTTCTGTAACAAAACAGATTTTATGTTCCATACCCACTAAAGAGGATTCACCTCTTCTGCTTCAGAAAAGGTTTGGGAATTCCATGAGTGGGATGCTTATCAGAGAGACCCAATGTGAAGGACCCTGTTCAGAGACTTTTTGTGGAGCTGCCTACAGTTTCCAAATAAAGTAATAAGAGAACAGAATTAAGAGATTGCTTTATCTCCCTGGACCTAGAAGCCTATATATCTAGAATATACAAAACTTAAAAGACTTTACACTGAAAAAAACAAATAACGCAATTGAGAAATGGGGACTGAATTGAATAGACACTTCACAAAAGAAGGGATGCAAATGACCAACAGATACATGAAAAATGTCCAACATCATTAGCAATCAAGGAGATGCAAATAAAAACTGGACTGAGATTCCATCTACACCCAATCAGAAGTCAAAAAACAATAAATGTTGGTGAGAATGTGAGGAAATAGGAACCCTTCTACACTGTTGGTGGGATTGCAAACTAGTTCGGCTGCTATGGAGATCAGTGTGGAGATTCCTCAGAAAATTGGGAATAGATCCACTATATGATCTGGCTATACCACTCCTGAGTATCTTTCCAAAGAGGTTGAAACCAGAGAACTACAGTAATATATGCATACCCATGTTCATAACAGCACAATTCACAATAGCCAAATTATGGAACCAACGCAGTGTCCATCAACAGATGAATGGATCACAAAATTATGCGAAATACACAATTCTGCTCAGCAATAAAGAATGACAAAATTATATCATTTGCAAGAAAATGGAAGGACCTGGAGAACACTACATTAAGTGAGATTAACCAATCACAGAAAGTGAAGGGCCATATGTTTTCTCTAATATCCTTAAACTAGGGAGTAATTGGGATACCAGAGGTACTCCAGATAACGGAGGAGAAACCTCAGTGGAGTCAAGGAGGTGGTCTAAGGGAAGGGGAAGAGGTTCATTACTGGAAATGCTACTATAGTACATATGTGAATGTATCAGCATCAATTTCAGTATTCTGTATTGTGAAGGGGCGCACCAAGAGTTATGTGCATGTATGTCATTGTCAACATGATGTACGTTATGATGAGACTATAATGCACTAATAAAAGCACATTTAAAAAAAATTCTGTGAATAAGCTGAGTATGGTGGCACGTGCCTGAAATCCTAGTACCTGCAAGGCTGAGACAGGAGGATCACAGGCTTGAGACCAGCCTCAGAAACTTAGTTAAGCTCTCAGCAACTTAGCAAGACCCTGTTTGAAAATAAATAAAATTTGGCTGGGGGGTATAGCTTGGAGGTAGAATGCCATTGGGTTCAATCTCTGGCACTGTATATATATATATATACAGTATATATATATATGTATATATATATATATATACATATATATATATATAGTCTTGTGAATGTTGGGTACGGTGTGTGTCTAATGGCTATATGGAGTAAAAATAAGTTTCCCATAAGCCCCCAAATGTCTTTGAGCTCTCAAATTTTGTCTTTAAAAAAAAGGCTGATTTTTAATCACTCCTCATAGTTGATCAGTTCTTATTTTAAATATCCCCCTCCAAAACATTCAGTAAATCTGACACTCCATAGAGAGACCTCTGATCATTAAAATCTTAGCGAACCCCAGCTCAGAACCATGACTGGTCCCTCAAGTGTGTTTGTTCCCCCAGTGAGAAGGAGAACCTGGAGGAAGAGCAGCATCCAAGGAGCAAGCGAGGCTGTGCCCCAGGAAGCCGAGTGGCTCAGCACCTGTCAAATGGAGAAATGAGTGAAGGAAGGAACAAATGAAAAATAAGTTGAGGAAGACCAGCTTCCAGGCAGCACATCCATGTCCCTTACGACTTACCTGTCTTGGCTGCAGAACATGAGCTGTTTTCACTGACACCAATAGCATAAGCCAAACATCTGCACCCAGCATAGACTTTCAGAACAGACCCCAAAAATATGAAAGGACGAACCAAGAGGGAATAATTAATTACCTGGGAGGGTAAAATCTGAACCTGAGAGACAAAGTGGCTGACAAGAGAGAAATTCTATATGGAAAACTATTAGACACGGGTGTTAAATATCCCCCCATCTGCAGCAGAAGAATAAATCATGTTGCCAATGGCACTTTGCAGGCAAGGGAGGTTAGGACAATAGAGCAAGAGAGCCACAAAACACAGAAGGGTTTCCCAGGTGGGAAGATGACCGCATGCCCTTCAGGTCCCTTGCAACCTAGAGAGGGAAACACACCAGGTACTGCAAAGACAGGACAGGGACCCAGTTTAAAAGAAAATGATAAAAAGTCTTAATAGAGAGTAAGAGGGGGGGATCTTCTCTGAGGGCCACAGCCTGGAGAAATGGTCTGAAAGAACAGAAAGCATGGCTGTTCAATTCCAAGTCTATGATCCCTAAATAACTGCATGTCGTTTATTACCCTGCTATGGCAGGCTGTATTTTAGTGTGTTTTGAACACAAAAAAGGAATGCTTTCAGCCAGACATTGTGATGCATGTCTATAATCCCAGTACTTGGGAGGCTAAGACAGGAGGAGGTCAGGTTTGAGACCAGCTTCAGTAATGTGTAGATTAGTAATGTGACTCTGTTTGGAAATAAAAAATAAAAAGGGGCTTAAAGGTGCTTGGGGTGTAACTTAGAGATAAAATACCCCTGGACTCCATCCCCACTAAAAAAATCCCCCCAAAATATGCATTCTTCATTTATGCATTCTGTGTATTGCATAGATAAGTTGTCAAAGTAACATAAAGAAATGATCTACAACATTATGAAAAGGATTTGTAATCTGCCTTGATTCCTGGGCAAGAATCAAGGACATCAATGTAGAGTCTAAAAACCTGGGATATTTAGACGAAATGTGCAGTATAGCCAAGTCCATCAGCAGAGAAAGAAAGCAGAGTGGTGGTTACCAAGGGTTGAGAGAGTGAGACAGAGAAAATGAGAACTGACTGTAAATAGGTGTGAAGTTCGGCCTCACAGCTCCACATATACAAAAACCCATTGAGTTGTACACATTGAATGGATGAATTATCCAGAAACACAATGATAAGAAAAAAAAACAATTAAAGGATGGGAAAGTGAACTAAATAGACACTTCACAAAAGAGAAATACAAATGGCCAATAAATGTATGAGATGTTCAACATCATTAGCAATCAGAGATATGCAAATCAAAACTACTCTGAGATTTCACCTAACCGCAATTAGAATGTCAATCATCAAAAACACAAACAACAATAAGTGCTGGTGAGGGTGTGGAGAAGTGGGAGCCCAAATACACTGATGTTGGGATTGCAGATTAGTGCAACCACTTTGGAAAACAATATGGAGGATCCTCAGACAAATGGAATGAACCTACCATATGATCCAGCAATACCACTTCTGGGTATCTACTCAAAAGAATGGAAACCAAACTATCAGACCAATGCATGTGTATCTATGTTTAAGGCTGCACAATTCACATTTGCCAAACCAGCTAACATGTCTGCATAGTTTACAATTGCCAAACTATGGAGCCAGCCAAGATGTCCTTCAACAGGTGAATGGATTACAAAACTATGGGATATGTACACAATGGAATTTTACTCAGCCATAAAGAAGAACAAATTCATGTTATTTGTAGGGAAATGGATGGAACTGGAAAACATTATGTTAAGTGAGATTAGTCAGTCACAAAAAGTAAAAAATCGTATGCTCTCCCTAATATGTGGAAGCTAAGGAGAAAATGGGACATAAGAGGGACTCCAGATGAAGAAGGAGAATCCTTAGGTGAAAAAAGAATTTGACTTAATGGAAGGTGATGGAGGAAGGGGGGACAGCCTACTGAGCATGATGTACTTTCATGAACATATCAAAGTCAATCACTAAACTGACCTTGAGAAGGAAGGAGGAGGAAGGAGTGGGGTGGGGATTGGTGAAGGGTTAAATGAGAAATGTGCATGTATGCCTTTACCTATACCAGCTTGTACCTAACAAAGATGTATGATTACAATGTACCAATTAAAAATTTAAAAAAAAGATGCTTCAGATCTAAATAATACCATAAACCAAATGGACCTGTTAGACACATACAGAATATTTCACCCAACTACAGCTGAATTCACATTTTTCTCAGCAGTGCATGGAACCTTCTCCAAAATAGACCACATTCTGGGCCACAAAGAGAGCACTGGCAAATTCAAAAAATGTAACATAATTCCCTGCATCTTTTCAG